>CM060267.1:832500-945000 GCA_030684275.1 Acipenser oxyrinchus oxyrinchus
TTGTTTTATAAGCATGTCATTAATGGTATGTTACTGTTTATAACTCCTTTTATAATACACTTTTTTTCTTATATTAGTTGGATTATGCCCTTGATAATAACACCGAGAAAGTCACAAAGAAGGAAATACTCTCAATGACAATGGAAGAGCTGTATAACAACAAAGAAGAGGTATGTAGTTCATTTTAAGTCCAATGTACAGTAGTACATATGGAATAAAGAGATTTGTGTGGACTGTATATTTGAATTGGCCTTTTACAGTATGTAGTATTCATTTAATATTTTGATAAATACATTTCAGAAATTCAAAACAGTTGAGAATATATATATTTTTTTTTACATATTAAAAATAGTTAAGAAATTACTGGCAGGTCTGAAATAGATAACAGTAAGTTACTATACAGTCAATATGCTGTCTTTAAACAGAAGCCATACAACCATAAACACACTAAAAAGCAAACTCTTGGGGCTCCCGAGTGGCGCATCCGGTAAAGGCACTCCGCGTGGAGTGCAGGATGCGCCCTATAGCCTGGACGTCACCGGTTCAAGTCCAGGCTAGTCCACTGCCGGGCGCCTGTGGGCTTGCCTGTAAGCTGCCCAGAGCTGCGTTGTCCTCCGACGCTGTAGCTCTGGTTGCCTGCATGGTGGGTCTGCAGTGTGAAAAGAAGCGGTCGGCTGACAGCACACACTTCAGAGGACAGGGTGTGTTCGTCTTTGCCACACCCGTCAGAGCGGGGGTGGTAGCAGTGAACTGAGCCTAAAAATAATTGGCTACTCTAAATTGGGAGAACATGATAAAAAAAACAATTGGCGACTACTAAATAATATAAAAAAAAGAAAACTCTTGATTTATGTTTACCATGCAAGCCATTTATTTTGACATTCCCCTCCCTCATTGCCTGATGAAGAACAAGAAGAATGTATTGGGTCTAAAAAAAAATCAAACATACAGAACCATTTTAGAAGCCTTGTCCTCCATCCATGTCACATTTTGCTTTCTTTTTGGGTTGTACACATTCTCTGTGATTCAAAGGGGCATTTTCCATTTCATTTACTTGCTGGTGTCAAAAACTGGACAACAACAGTTCTAGCTGAAACTAACTTATTGTCTTAGAAATGCAGCCACTCAAACAGAGTAAGGCTCAAGGCAGCGCTGGGACGACCCTCGTCTCAATATGAACTTTTATGCTGGACGCAGTAATTCATTCTCAACAAGCTTTCTGCGGGTCCCAGGTTGTTTTATTATATCTGTAAAAGACTAATAGGTGTGACAGCAGTAATTATCTCTCTGTTATTGCCCCTCATCATTTAACCCCTTCAGGTGGACCAGCTGATTGATGAATTGCGAGCTGCCATCAAAAAGCACAAGGGTCAGCTCTCCAAACTCGCCCTGCAATTACAGGCTGAGGAGGAGCAGTGCGCCGGCTATGTGTACCAGCACATTAAACAGCTTTCAACAAGCAGCAGTGATCCACAGGGCCTGCAGCTAAAAGTGAGTGCCACTCTTATCTTGTCAGTGTGTCATCAAGAGCTTGAAAAGCAACGTGATGTTTTTCTTCTGATTTAGACACTGTTAAAACAAGTACTTAGTTTGAATTTCACTGCCTATTGTCTGTGGGTCTGGTGTCTGGTGTCACAATGGCATTGTCCTGTTATTGTTTGTGACAGGCAATCTTAGTTCATCAACTGCTGTGTTTGTATAACATTGAAGAAGCTAAAGGACATTTGTTTTGTTTCTGTTGCCCCCAGGAGAAGGTGAAAAACTATGGGACACGATTCCTAAACTATGGGACACGAAGCAGTGCTCTTTCTGTACAATTCTGTCTAGATTGCATGCTGTGTTCGCCGTGGCCAGGACTGCAAAACTGAGAATTAGAAACTCTTTGCTGTAGGTTGAGTTGAGACTGAGAGTCCTGTTGGCACAACTCACAACTAAACAGATTTATTATGAGCCACCAAATTAGATCCCTTTAAAATAATGTAAATGCAGCATGTTAGCAGTGGGAAAAAAAAAAAAAAAGATTACTTAAAAACTAGTGCATGTGATTAAAACAAATACATCTATCTCATCTCTTTCATATATATATATATATATATATATATATATATATATATATATATATATATATATATATATATATATATATATATATATATATATATATATATATATATATATATATATATATATATATATATATGAAAGAGATGAGATAGATGTATTTGTTTTAATCACATGCACTATATATATATATATATATATATATATATATATATATATATATATATATATATATATATATATATATATATATATATATATATATATATATATATATATATATATATATATATATATATATATATATATATATATATATATATATATATATATATATATATAGACCCATATCAGAGCTTTTTGAATGTTAAGATGATTATTTATTGCATGAGGGGGGGAAAAAAAAAAAAAAAACTGCAGATACTATCAAGCAAAAAAAAACAAAAAAAAAACCTGTGTGTGTTGCACAGTATCCAAGAATTTGTGACATTATCGGAAAACAACATGTGACTTTTCCTTCTGTAACTAAAACTGCCATAAACACTAATAATCATGAATGACTATTACAAGGGAAAGGTGACGTTTCCCTTGTGTCACTAGTGACAGAGAAATACTGTGCTGCTAATTTGATTTAAGGCCTGGATTTGTCTAAAATGTCAGCTCCCTGTAGTGCCTGTTGTAATGAGGCAGGTTTTTCCTGTCCCTGACATCCTTGAAGGTGGCCCTGGGAATTGCCAGCTGAAAGACAGGCTTGTCGGAGCAACAACACTATCCCAGTGGACACATGGTTTAAATGTAACCATTGAACCTTACTGCCACAGACACCCAGGGAGTTTGTCCTCTCACATAACACTTCATTTGTTTGTTACCTCTCAATTAGTGGCTCTTGGTGGAGTATTTGCTGTACTTATGTTACGGAGTTAGCCCTGTCACATCTGTGTCTTCGCATAATGTAGCACTCTCATGAAGGCTGAATGGACAACAGAAGCTGAACATGTTTATTGAGTTGTGAGAGTAGATTAGGGCGGGAGGATATTATTGTCTTTGTTTATTTTCATTAGCTGTTTTTTTTTTTTTAATCATTGGCCTACAGCTATATGAATCCCGGGAAAACTCAGGCATTTTGGAACTTTTCTGAAATTATATGGTTCGGCTTGTCTTATGAATCTTGAAGTCAATGCCCTGCTTCTTTTAGTTCAACCTTACAGTCACTGCCCAGCTTTACGCTGATGTAACAAGTATGAGTTTAAACAAAGTAGAACAACATGATGCTAATTTCCAGTTTACTTACATATGGGGACAGGTTTATTCTGAGGGGTAAGGCAGTTTTACCTTGCCCTGCTTTAATACATACATCTGTCCTGCCTCCACTCCAATACACATTCTGTAAGTCAGAAGGACCACTGTAAACACCTCTCTTGGTAGTAAATTGTCTCTTGTTCTGAGACATAAAAGCTTATATGAGTGGAAATTCCTCTACATGCTATTTCCCTGCACCTGCATCAAAAGGGTACAATTACGAGGCATGAGCTGATCTGACACAACACAATGCCTGTTCTTCTGACTCTGCAGTAAGCCTTTAGGCAAGGTCAATGACTGAACTAAATACAGTGTGACCTTAAAAATCGAAATAAAATGTTCCTGCAAGACTGCAATTAGTATTGGGAAAGTAATCAGATAATGATCAATACATATTATGCAAATTCCTGTTTGAAAATACATTTAATCTGTGCTGTAAAATAAACTTTTTTTTTTTTAATTTAAAGGAACTAAAGCAAGTGACACCCACAAAAACAGCACAGTAGCACTAATGTGTACCTTAACATACAGTACATGAATGCATTATGTTATTGGTTTGCTAGATAGTCGGTTAATTAATCTGGCAGCATGACAGGACATTGTTGGCTCTATCTCGATGTTTTGAATGCCAATCACATACTATAGTATCAGACTCACTCGGAATGAGATGGATTATAGAATCTGTACAGTATTACGCTGTCTTTTGAGTTTGAAGTGGTATGATACAATTCAGTTGAATAGAGGGACTGCATTATTTTCAAAGTTTTAACATATTCATGTTCTATTAAGTTCTGGCTTAGCATGTTGTTAATAACCAAAGGCATTAAGCAAAAAGAAAAAATCACATTGGACAGTTTCTTTAGGATCCGCATTGCAGTTGCAATATTTGGCCACCGTGTGACACTGTTGGCAATGCAGAAATCTCCTTTGCACGTCCCTGGTATGCTTTCATCCCATGTTTGTTGGATTCCAGGTATATGAAAATGGGCAGGATACTGGGGAGACCGTTGTTTATATCAACAGGAAGTTAATGGAAAAGGGCTGTGGAAAGGATGTCAAACTTATGATGGATAGAGTAAGTATGAGAATAGATTATCTTAAGTGAAGTATATTACAGGAAATGATAGCCTGGAAAAATGACATTAGATATACCAGAACATATACATATCTTTAATTTACAAAAATATGTCTTTTATTTACACATTAAGTTTCCAGGAAAATTCCCACAGAGGACGACAACATATGTTCATCATACAGACTGTACAGTTTAAATAATCTTTCTAAATCATACACTCTGTACTGATATTTGGTCAATATTTAGATTTAATAATCTTTTCAAAAAAAGAAATGTCTCATCTTTCATGCAGAATATTAGGAATGCAAGCTATCATTACAGCAGTGTTGAACTGAAGTAATTCCTTGACATTTAGAGCACTGGACATTTTAATGAATTCTGGTCGATTTCATATCGCATCCTTTTTTATATTTAGATATTTTTATTTTGATATTTGGGATGTGCACTACATTACAGATAACAGATATAAATGAAAATATACATTGTTACCAAAACAATATTTAAGAAAAAGAAATATGAATATTTATTAAAAATAAATAAATAAATAAATAAATAAAGAAATATGACAAATCACTGTCCTGTTGATGGGCTGGAAGTGTTAGTCACTGTCAGGAAGAAGCATACTGTGCACCTAACTCATTAGCATTCTGTCTCAGAGCAAGAGGTCAAAGCCCAATAATAATCCTGTTGCACCCCCTGCTGGTTAAAAGCCTGTGCTCATTTTGCCCCTGTCCACCAAGATAAACAGCTCAGTCATTTCACACTTCCATCACATTCAATTATTATGTGTCACTGTACAGTACATTCAAAGAATGGAGACCGTTTCTATTATTTGCTTTACTTTTTTTTTTTTTTTTTTTTTTTAATAATTTGCTGTCTTTATTCCAGTTACTGCAGATTGTTGGTCAGAGACTGCAGTCTTCCCAAATGTATAACCCTTCAGGTCTTAACCTCTTTCCTACTCGCCTGTTTGATGAACAAGGACAAGAAATATACAACCCATGTTCCCTTCAAAATGAGCAAAAGGTTTGGGTGTCATATGGAGAAGACTACCGGTAAGTATTTGATATCATTGCGACTCTCCTCGCCTGCAGCTTACGCCAGCTAATGAAGAGCGTGGCAGAATCCTAACATTGCCCCCAAATACGACACAGCAACTGTTTTATTACATCGCTGGGAACGTTCAGGAGGACTCGTTTGAGGCAGAATCGTTGACATCTCTGCCTTTCTCTTGTAATGTCACCGTTCCTGATGCCTGCCTGTCAGCACAGCAAGCAGGATTTTTTCATGTCTGAATAGCCACCTTAATGATGGCAGATGGAAGCACCACAGGGGGCCGAAGCCCATCACACTGTCATTGTTGTGGGCCGCCCTGAACCGCTACTGTGGTTCCATCTCATTTATGTCGTCCGTTTTTTTTTTATATACTTAAGGCAAAGTGAACAGTAATTGAAAAGTATGAACCCACAGATCTATTACGGGGTCCTACTTTTGTAACTGTTGTGACAGTAAACATAAAGCTATACATAATGTTATATGGTCTGGTTCCTTTAATTCAGGTCCATGCCGAAGATGTAAATGTTGTTTGTGACAATATTTATTTTTTTCATCTACCATTTGCTTTACTTACTCTTACCTGCCCCCTACTTTACTGCATTTAATCCTGTACTTCAGAGTACTGTAACCTGCCATATGTTTAAACTGTAGTATTTGGTATTTAATCATATCTTGATGTAACTATCACTGTCACTTATCTGCTGTATTGAATTGTATTTTGTCACACTTGTACTTGCTTGAACTTGTCATTGTATTTATCTTGCTCTTATTGTATTACCTGTACTGTAACACTTGAAATGTATTTGCTTACAATTGTAAGTCGCCCTGGATAAGGGCGTCTGCTAAGAAATAAATAATAATAATAATAATAATAATTTACAAAGACTCGCACATAGACTGGGAGAATTGATTCCTTGAGGATTCCTTTTTATAATGTAATTGGAATCTGTGAGCTAATATGCTGTAACTGTTCCTTAACCTATGTGTTAAATGCATTGTTACAAATAAGAAAATAGGCAACAATGCAGTGAAATGTGTCCAGTACAGTACGTCTTTTTACTCTGGTTTTTTCTAGGGTTTTAGCGGCTGATAGATCATGAGGTATGCAATATATACTCCATAAAATACCCAGTGCAATATTTCAGTGGTGCCTAGAGTGGAAATAGGTATCATACATGTTGAATAATAATAATAATAATAATAATAATAATAATAATAATACAGTCCTAGTAAAACAATCAGAGCAGGAATGCAAGCTAAGTATCGTATCTGTTAGATGTTATTAGGAAATGCTTTGTGTGTTGCTGACAGTAAAGGCAATGCAGACCAAGTACAGAGCTGATAAGAGCATTGTCTCACTTTCCCACACTGCTTTTGTTAGTGCTGCTCAGCTCTGACCTGGGCGGATAATTCTCTGAAGGGGCTGAGAGGGGAGTCTAGTGACTAGTCTCCATGTTTATTTAATCTAAAGCCCCCAAAAATGGTGCCAGATGGAATGGTGGCTTTGTGATGTGGCCCAGAATGCACTGCTGACCAGGATAAGACTGCCAGGCTTATTTTCACTTACAGCTCAATCTGGATTTAAGCTTCGCTGTACAGAAACGAAACACAGGGCTTTACACCATGGTGCTGCCTAATCCCTATAAAAGTCATTGTGAACTGATGGTTAAGCAAGTATGCTGTGGCCTGAGTTCAGCAGGTTAACCCTAGTTCTTAGTGGACAGTGATCCACATCAAAAGACCACAGCACAGTTCAGCACAATTCATGAGTTTGATCAAAGGCAAAGATAGACCTGACATGTCAAGGAAAGAAACACATTGAGAAGAATGCCTGGAATATAAAATGAAGATTGGTTAAGGTTTGACAGTGCAGAAGTTAAGGTTGTGTAGATCATGTGCTTCCAATTAAATACAGATATTGATCTGTACTGGTTACTGTTTTTTTTTTTGTTGTCAAGACAACTGCAATAAAAAGCAAAGGCAGTTTCTGAGTACATCTGCAGATTCATATTCACATCTATGCTAATCAATTGGGACCTTGAAGGGATGCATTTTCTTAACATTTTGGACATTACTAGATTAAAAATATTTCATTTAATTAATTTAGTTTGTATGAGCCTGAAAGCTTTTTAAAACATATCAATTGTGCGAATTAAAACAGTTGTCATTTTGGTGAAGTATTATTTTTAACAAGTTTAATAATAATAATAATAATAATAATAATAATAATAATAAAGTTTCTATAGCTTGTGTTTAGGGAGCACAAGTGTATTAGGTTGACATGCGGATGATTGTGACTAACTGGAAATTATTCTGTAGGGAAAGTGTTTATTTGCACAGAAAATTAATGAAAAAATAAAATAAATAATGAAACATTGTAACTTACTTTAAAACGTGTTGTCTCTTAAAAATACATCAAGTTAAAGAAGTTTAAAGGCTGTTTTAAAAAAGACGTTCAAGACTTTGTAAAATGCCTACAATTAGTTAAAGTTTGTAGGTGTGGGTAATACATGCAGTACTGAATAATAATAATAATAATAATAATAATAATAATAATAATAATAATAATAATAATAATAATAATAATAATAATAGCATTTTATCAGTTGAAATAAAAGCTTGACTATATCACTCATCCTCCATTTAACTCATGCTATTCCATTTACTAGCAACCGTTACATATTTTAAACTCCTGTGTGAGTGGGTTTAAGTGGCTATTGCTCAGAGATAGGATTAAACAACCTAATTAGAGGAGCATGTTTACTGTCTCAATGTATTTATTTATTTATTTATTTGTTTGGAAAGGAGGCAATACTCTTAATTGCAGTTTTCCTTCATGCTAATTAGCATTTGCGTTACCCACAGGTCACCCTATAACCCTGTTCTGAGCCTGACATTTGACAGGGTAACGGCAGTTGTGGAAGAAGATAACAGAGTTGTTTATAAAGCTCTTCTGGATCCTGATGCTGAACTGCCAACTGGATTAGAAAAGTAAGGGAATGATAGTGTTCATGTTTCTGTTTCTGTACCACACGCGGTTATTAGATTGGAGTATTCTAGAGCCACAGTGATCCATGTACCAGTGTACCAAAAAATGGTACGTGTGGCGGGCAATGTTGTATTAAAGTATGATATTATACATTCCTTAATTTAGAGATCAGGATTTTTTTTTCTCCTGTTAGCAGAATTCTCAGAGTCCATCCACTGGGAAAAGCTTTTTGAAGTTCTGACACTTGATCAGCATGGTCTGTGTGATAGTGCAGGACTTATGCATCATTGACCTTTGAAAGCATCTCTCCACCAAGCTCTGCAGATAACCTGCACTACCAGCTTTCGTTCAGTCTTCCTACTGTCTTTCCTTTCATTCTTGATGAGACTGCAGCATTTGGAGTCAAGTCATGCCAGTGGTGTGTTGTGCTGTTCAGAACTTGCCAGACCAAGAATACCTAAACCTTGTGTTTACGGTGAAATCAAAGTCTGCTCTATCCGCATCAGAAGACAAAGCTAGCTGCAAAACAAGTTCATGATTTACCTACTTCTAATTAGTTTAATGTGCCAATAAAACCATTTCAGTTGTATTTAGCCTTTTGCCTCCGTTGATGATTAGCTTTTTACAAATATAATTGATTCTGTGTCATTAGAAGTGCATGTCTATGGTGAGACTTTTCTGGTCTACTGCTTTTTGTTTCAACACAAAGCAATTCCAAGTTTAGACAGTGTTGTACACTGTATGTATATACTATATATATATATATATATATATATATATATATATATATATATATATATATATATATATATATATATATAAATGTATTTGCTTACAATTGTAAGTCGCCCTGGATAAGGGCGTCTGCTAAGAAATAAATAATAATAATAATAATAATAATATATATCAAGGTACTTGCTGTAGTCACAGAAGAGGCTTTGGATCCCAGTGTGTACTGGTGTCCTCCTCATGGCACACACCAAATGTTACCTCCCTACTGTTTATACAAAAACACATTTTTGTATATCCCCTTTGGTCACAAATTCTTTATTTCATTTTTAGAAATTTCCAAACAGTTAGTGTGAACTCTGTGTGTTCGAAAATTTGCCCCTGCCATGACTTAAAAGTGCAATATAACGTTCTGTGGAGTCTATCAAACATCAGTGTAAAATGCAAGTGAGAACACTGTTTAGTTAGTTGGTGGTACTGTATTTAGATTTGCCCAGGCTAAGATCACCCTTGTGTCTTTTCATTCTGTAGGTGGGAGGCTTTCATAGGATTCCCAGAGAACTATAGTTATGAACAGCAGGGGAGTCATCATCAACAGGAAGCAGTGGATTTGGACTCTCACTTCATACAGCTTAAGGTGAATCTTTTACTATGGCTGTATATATATACTACTATATATAATGCATTATATGTATACATAGTTTACAGAGTTTTGTGCCATCATTGGTATGAACATCATTTAGGATTAGCTAACTCACTGTTTTACTCATTTGCTAACCATTTCAATCCTTACATAGCAGTCATCATAATACGGTAATAATAAAGCTGAAAACAAAGCAAGCTGGATACACAGTAAGGGTATTATATAAAAGAAGAACAACACTACACACAGGCAGCATAAATACAGTGCGTAAGATGTATAATTAACTGCAATGTGCCTTGCCATTTGAAAAATAAAATTAAAATAATAATAATTATTGTATGATTGTTGTGGAAACTCCAGGATCTACGAGGATCCAGCTTTCATACTGGGGGTGTGTACTGTATCTTAGCTGTCATTTCAGCTGTTTACTGTTGAGTCTAATTTGTACTTTCTATTTTTACATCGTTATCATTTTCAAAGAGAATGATATCTTCTTTGAAAGGACGTCTGTACTGTAGATACTTTCCTAAAACATAATAATCAGCACATAATTGGCTTAAAACACCGCTTTCCATGGCCTAACCAGTTGGCACTGTGTGCGACCATTAAGAAGCAGGATCAATCAATGTCCAAACCTTAGAGCTTACATTATTATTATTATTATTATTATTATTATTATTATTATTATTATTATTATTATTATTATTATTTATTTCTTAGCAGACGCCCTTACCCAGGGTGTCTTACAGTTGTATACAAAAAAAATACATATCAATAATTACATAATTGCTATCTGTAATGCCTGACACCATTTTAGGTTTGCCGAAAATAGCTAGCTTGTGTTTTATAGTGCTTTAAAAAAAAAAACCCTCAGCAGATTAATGGCATTTCTGCATAGTTTTCAGGCTTCTGGTCTGTAATCTTGCTGGTGGGGTGTTGAAAATTTAAGTATAGCTGATTGTTCTGCATGTCTCAGCACTACAGTATAAGCAAACATGAATAAAAGCATTCACATCTGATGAGCACAACCACTCAGTCTGTAAATGAGATGACGCTATGAAACGGAAGCAGGGTAAGTCAAGGTGGCTGCTGAAGCTGAAGAACTGGGGATTAGTTTATCAAGGCAGTGTTTTAAGAACAGAGGTCACTCTTACACTAGAGATTGTTTTGTTTAACACGGCACACAGTACAATGGCTGTGACGCAAGTTCAAAGAAAGAAGCACACCTAGGCCATGCTCGCTCTTAGATTGAAAGCCAGATCCTTTATTTTAAAGTTCAGATGAAAACAGATGTGCAGTCAGCTTGCGCTGTGTTTAACTGTTTCATTTGAAAAAAAATAATAATAATGGTTTTATCAAATGGTCATATTGATACTGTGCATATAAAAACAGACTTTCTTTTTAACAAACATTTTAGTTGCCTTTACTTGTAAATGTTGAATCAACACTTTATTGGGAGTGTTTATAATGTTGTTATTCCACACAGTGCCTCCCAGTGGCTTTATGTTGTAACATGGAGCAATGACAAATTCCCTGCATGTTCTTGTTGTATTTGCTATTCTCATAAGTTGTATATTTGTATGTAGGAAGATCTTCAGACGGTTTTGTATGCCAGCGTCACTATGGAAAACAGGAGCAGAAAGGCCACCAGGAAAAAAGACAATCAAAACCAGATGAATGCAGCAGCGGCAACAACTTGGCTTTTAGCTCATGTGTGGATGGTCACCAAGGTATTGTAATTGAGGGTCTGTCGCTGATGGGGTTAGTAGAATGAATAATTAGAGCATTTGTAATGTGAAAAATAGAGTGGAGATTAGGTCTTAGGCTGTGTGCTCTCTGAACTGGGAAATGGTGAATTTAAAGCCCAAATCTCTATAAGCAGCCTTCTATAAACTAGTCTAAATTAGAAGACTGTCTAATTTCAACAGGGTAGTGCATATTGTGCTGTGTAACATAATGCAAGCATTTCAGTGGTAAGCAGTAAGACTGCGGTGTGTGTGACAAAAAACTACCATCATTTAAAATTGTGTCTGACCATCTCCAGTGGCAATAGCATCTCCAGTTCTTCAGTAGCAGTTCATTATGTTACATCAAAGGGGATTATTGTGTAAGACTGCAGAGCTGAGTCCTCATGGGAGAGCAGTTCATTGATTCATATAATGTTCTGCCTTCTCTGTGATTTTTCACTCTCAATCATCTTTTTAATATATTTGGATACAATGGGAGGTAACACAGCAATGCAAACTTGGAAACTTGTATAACATGTTTTCAGAGCAGGGATCGTTTGGGCTGTTTGTCTTTGTTCATTGATGTTTGTTGCTGTTGTTTTGTTTCTAGGTGACTTCCAGTTCAGCACTTCTTATTCCAAAGATTAATCAAACACACACAGCACAAGGCCCCAGAGTCTTCACATGAGCCTGACCACAGCATGTGTGGTGGAATTTCATTACTTCTTGCTCATGATTATTGAATTTTCCAGTTTTCTGCACTGATTTATCAACATTTCACAGTTTTTTGTACCCCTAATTGATGTGTTTCACAGTTTTTCACATGGAAAGATTTAATCATGGTTATATTACTATGAGCTCCACTGTTCTTCATTTTTTATGCATTTGTTACCAGTGTAGCAAATATGATTTGTGCTTAAGTGGAAAGTAAATCTTTCTCCTACATTGGTTTTTGTATTGTATTTCATTATGTTCGCAGCCATAACTACACATAATATGAGAAAACCCGAGTCCCCTTATTATTTTTTATATAAAGCGGTTTGTTGAATGCAGTACATTTATGGATAAAGATTCATAATTTGATTGGATATAAAAGGAACACTTATAACACCATATTGCGTCTTAAGGTGTTCGAAGCTTTTCAAAAGCATACACTGTAGGAAACATTGGCCTGAGTTTTCAAACCGGGGTTATGGCCTTGGTTATATAACATTATTAAATGATAGTTATATTATATGGTCATGTAGAAATGTTGCGAGAGGGCAGTTGTTAATTTTCTTGACCATGGTTGCTACTTTTTCATTGTACTGATAAATCATTGACTGAGCTATTACTTGGTAAATGTTTGTTTGAGGCAAACAGTAACTGTAAATAACATAAACAAAATCTTATCAGTAAAATCAATTCAATCTGTTTAAATTGTGGGGTCATTTACTTGATCTCCCGAAATAAAGATAACTGGAGAATCCATAGTGTACATAGAGACAGTTATCACCCTCACAAGCATAAAAGCCTGCCTCTCGGACTTTATCCACACTATCATCTCCTCTTACACTCATAGCGCCCGTATTGCTTCGATATACAAGCAGCTTTTTTTTGACAAAATGTTCACTTTTTAACTAAAATGAATGATAAAGAAATTAATTTACTTTTGTGGTGTGAGGTTTGCATCCATTCCCTGCTGGTCAGTTTCTCCTGTATTCATGTCTAGAAGAAAACAACTTAAAATATGGCAAGTGACACGTTATAGACCCTAAATCGTTGCTATGTGAAATATGCACAAATAAAAAAAAGATAAATTAAAGTAGGAAGGGTCTGTTCTGTGCTGAACTGTAAGATCTCACTCTTGTTATATAAGAGATCACTGATTCTGAACTGGGCTAGTTGACTGATAAGTTGAGTGGAGTGTTTCACTTTCTGTGATTGTTGATGTCCCACGGTTACTCAGGCATAATGACCTCCCCATTTGTGACATCTTGTTTTCTTTTCTGCTTCTTTTCACTTATTCAAACTTCTTTTTCCCTCTGGTATTGCAGGATGGGGTTATCCTGAGCAGGGCTATGCCACAGCTCTGCCTGGCAGTCGGTGGGCAGTCAATAACATTAAAAAATGAGGACGGTCCATCTTTAGAAGCATATCAACTAAGCATACAGAAAAGGTATTTGCATTCCTCTACTACTCTGCTGTACATATAACAGCCAACATTTCTACATCAGTTCTGTCCTGGAGCACTGTCTGGAGTGAATAATGTTTCCAGTGTTGAAAAAAACACATGTTGCAGCATATGGGTTTAAAATTGTGTGTGTGTGTGTGTTGTTTTTTTTCATATCCAGGATCAGAGGCAACCCATATCAGCAGTGGAGCTTTGGAAAAGATGGACAGATATTTTCAAGGGTTTGTAGTGAAAGCAATTATTAAAAGTTCAAAAATTACAATACATGGTCAATTTGCAACAACACTGTGTAATATATCTTCATTGATTTAAGTACAGATGTTGAAATTGCAATTCAATCTATTTATTGATTGCCGACTCCCCTCTCCACTAATAATAAACATAGCAGGGGCTTGTAACATTTGTCTTTCCATTTATCACTATATTAGCAAGCGTTTCATCTGGCTTTTATACTGTTGAAAAGATAATTAATTGAGTGGATTTAATTACTGTATGTTGTATTTCTATTGGGACAACGTTCCCTACCTGTATACCAGGAAATGCTATGGGGACAGCACAGTTCATTTTGAATAGTGGCATCAGTCTTTAACATCAGTTCCCACATGAGCAATTAACAGAACAGTGTCTGCACACACCAAGTTACGGTTCCAGCACATTAACAATGACAAATATAAACGGTACAGTATTAAGTGTTATCCCATGATTCCCGCAGTGTCTCCAGCAAGCTGGCCTGATGGTACCCTTTTGCCTTTGTCCTTTCCTACAGGCCTACTCCGAGTTTGTCCTGACCTACCTGGAGGAGCTGAATGTAAGAGAGGAGGTGACCCAGACAGAGAAGCACCATGGGGCCTGGTCTACAGAACGTCCGGAGACAGGATGCAGCTCAACCAATGAGGTTAGTCTGCTGAGCCGGAGGGAGGGAGGGCGCAGAGAACTCTTTCAAAGACATATTTCAAAAGCATTTGCTACTTAACCCATTTGTTATTTGGTATTATACGCGCTGTGTGTATTCCTTTGAAAACCAAGGACCCTCACAACACACTTACAGCACTGCATCGAGCTGTATTATCATACTCAGGGTGCTGATGAGAGCAACTCTGCATATATAATGGCAAGTCTTTTTCAAATGAAGATGTTAAGCACTGAAGGCAACCGGAGGACAGGGACTGGTTAAGTAATAGTCGAAAGGGGTTAGTATAGGGACCCAATATGAAGGCAGAAGTGTGTTATTTTTAATTCATTGTTGATGTTTTGAGTGCTGCTAGAGTCCTACATATTTTCTCCCTGCTATTACTCTATCTTTGTTATATTTATTTTTTTTGTTTGTTTTCTAATTTTGAATTATAGTTTTGATTTTGTCCTGTCCTTTTCTTTCCATGCTGTCTTCATTTAGCCTTGTCTTCATTACCTGAGTATTTCCTCAAACAGCTTGCAGTCTTTGCTCTAGTTTAGTAACAAAACTTTATTTTTGGGAGTTGCCACAACAGAAAGCATAATTAATGGTTGGTTTTATAACCCAAATTTACAAGGGCAGCTAACTTCAGTACGCAGACCTTCCACAGGTAGAATTGAGGCAGTTCTTTACTTTTCTAAACCTTTGTTTTCCAAAGCCTTGTGCATTCTTCTGGGAACAGAAATGTAATTCTTGATAAAATGAATGTTACACTGTTAGCATTATTAATAACAATATTGCATTATTGTACTGTGAAATATTAATACATTCTGCTTGTGCAACGCATGGTCAATATTTTCTCTTGGTTTAACAACGGTTCAAATATGAATTGATATCTATATATAAGTTACAGAATAATTGTTTAAGTGTTTTGCTTCTTTCCTTAGGATTCAGGATACAATGTCAGTGACACCACTCAAAAACAAGTTCCAAAACCCATAGACACCCAGTCAATGCCACCAGGAGCCCGAAGGGAGAGCATCCAGCTGACAGTGGCACTGGTGAGGAAACTAGAAGACAAACACCCCAAGGCCTCAGCTCAAAGGTAGGCCACTGACAGAACGGATAGTTATTGTTCAATGACATTAGATGTTTTCCTTCAGTTTCATGTAAGATTGATTTCCCAGATATTTTTGAAATATCTCTAAAGCCCTCAAGCTCAGACAGGCACCAATTTAAGCAAAAGAAGAAAAAAAAATCAAGATAGAAAGAAAATAAGGAGACTTATGAATTTTATTTTTTTTTTTAACTCTTTATCGTAAGATAAAGACAAATAGTTAAGTGAAGTTATGGTGTTAGTGAACAGTATTTGCAGTACGCACAATTTTAAACTTATCCACAACAGGGGTTAAGGCAGAGGTTTTACTGTGTCAGAAATGTGACATTGATTATAGATGATTATTATTTTATATATCTGTTGGACAAATAGACCAATCAATCAATGATAAATATGACCAAATGTATATCTTGAAATTGCTACTACAAATAATAATAATAATAATAATAATAATAAAACCATTTTGTTTTTCTTCAGCACTTTTGTTTAGTTAAACTTTTACCCTTCTGGGTCTGCATTTGTGTGATAAGATTAAAATTGTGTTATGTAGGTTATGTTTTTGAGCTTTTTCATAGCTTTTGCATCTTTAATGCAATTTAACACTGGTCACTTCACTTTACGTTTCATTTAAACCCCAGCAAAAATGTAAGATCAACAAGTAACGCCTTTGTAACCCTTCATGCCAGTTGCAGATGTGTATGCAAAAAAGACAAATTGTTTTGTTTAATGGCTGTGTAACTTAACCAAAGTACTTACACAGAGCAGTAGTTAAAAATGACAAATGCTCTATGTGACCCATTTGTAACATAATCCAATTAAATTATGTTTTATCAGCTCTTGTGGTTCATATGCTCTAGTTATTCAATCTTCTGGAAAGGAGTAAACAATTTATAAACAGCTGTATTTTTTGTGATTTGTGGTGTGACATTACCAATTATTTTTGAAGTTTAAATATTTATATCAAAAGCAATATATACAAATTATATATTAAAATAACATAAAATAATATATTTAAATACCAACATGGAATACATCGTAAGACAGGGCGGTTGATTATAGATGATTATTTTAAAATATATGTATATGTAATTATTTAATAAAACAATAATGCAAGTACCTGTGTAGAATATAGTGGAAGACATCACTTTTTCAATAGTACTTGACATTGTTACATTGTTAAAACTTAACAAATGAGCCCTAATTTCTGGCAGACTATGGGTCATTTGTTTAAAAGAATGACCAATAACACTTTCTCTAACTTAACCCTTAAGGTGAGCAGTGGGACACACAAAACCCAAATCACTCATAAGTGTAAAGAATAGATTTGTTGATACAAGTTTATCAAATCAAGTGGCACACGATGGAACAGTAACAGCCAATGCAGCACGCTGACCCAGATTGTCACCCAGTGACCCATGAGAATGAAATAATGAACTGTGAGTAGCCATCATCTTAACTGTTTCTGACAGTTTTGCTATGGGCACATCTGTGTTAGTTGCATGGGAAGGCCTTTGTTTTTTTTTTCCCACTAGTGACTTTATAGGCCGCTAAGGGGATTGCTGCCTGACGCACTCCTCCAGTGCTCCCTGTGTTCAGGGGAGCAGCTGTCACTGACAGAGCCGGCAGTTGTTCGAATGATGTTCTTGGCATTTATTAATTATTATTATTTTTTATTATTATTTTTTTTTTATAACAAATGAAGAGATGCCATTTGAAAATGTTATGCCTCCTTTTAAACTGATGCAGCAGACAAATCGGTCAAACTTAGGAGGAGAAGAACCAAACAAAACATGTCACTCCTTTTGTCCTACTTCTGTTGTATACAACTTGTCTTATGAAAGTGGAGGTCGCCCTGAGAAAGGAGTTGAAATGCTTCCCCAGTTTTTAAAGGTATTTTTGTTACTGTTTTACAAAAATGTGTTTGCGTGAGGGGCTATTTACCTGCAACCATATAATATGGCTCAAACAGGTTTAAGCAAAGTGTCTGACCGTGCATTTGTGCATATTTCATCTAAAAGGTTTCTTAGCAAGTTTAAACCTGCATAGCTGCTTGTTTGCATTCGTTTTTGGTTGGCAAGAAAGCTTCAGTAATAAACACCTACAGTTGTAAATGTAAAAAGCGCTCCAGTATTGCTTGGAGTATTTTAATTAGAATAGAAAAGAAAACGTTTCTAAAATGTACTTGGTTCCTGCCCCTGATCTACATAGAAACAAGCACTTCTTCTCATTCTCGTCTCCTGAAGTACACTCTACCCTATGAAGTATGTATTAACTTCACTTCTTAACCTCATTTTCTACCTGCGTAGTAATGCTGTTTTTAATTATTTAAAAAGACTTGCTAGACGAGATTGTATTGTTAATTATTTAATAGCTCCTCAAATGCTCTTCTTATATTTCATGCACCGAGAGTTCCAGTCTTTAACATTTTCTCAGTAGCCAAAAGGCATTGCTGGACAAAAGTCTGTACTTTCTTATTGGTAAATGCTAACTGCAGTAGAATGTAAAGAAATAAAGGCTACCACCATGCTGCTGAATCAAGTGTGTGAAGTAATAGATTTTGTTTACTTTATATGCTGAGTGTCAGGTAGGGCAGGCAGTGTGTCATACTGATTCTTATACAGAAATCCCTTAAACTGAGGTTCGTGGTTCAGTTTTTTATCCTTTTGTTTTATTTTTAGATTATTTCAGGTTTTCGACAGCATTTAAATAAACACTGTTGGCTTAGGAACACATTGGGCGGGGTTTAAGGGGGGGTTAGTGTAATTCGGTTCACTTCAGTTTACTTGTGCAGTCACCTCTGTTTCACTCTTTAATGAGCTGGGTGGCTGGCTAATCCTATTCCTGCTCACCCAATACCCATTTTGAGATCAGAACAGGGCTGTGCACTTGGCAGTGGAAGCACTAGTCCTGGTTCCAGTTTGTCAATGGAATTCCCCTGAAATGCAAGCACTCGCCTCCTGCCTGAGAACAGCCCTTCTGTCTGGCACAGTCGAGGTCCAGAAAGCCAGTGCATTGCTAGATTAGTGCAGCTCCCAGTCCAACTGGTGCTGAGACGTGAATTCACAGTCTGTGCATGAGAGTCACCTCCACGCAGTACTCCACCGGGCCAGTTCTATGCTCCATTACCTTGTACAGCACATATCCCAACTGGGTAACCAGTGGCAGTGGAGAAAAGCCAGCTTGTATTCGTCTGGGACCATAGCCTTCGTTCAGTGGTAAAGCATTCCCGGGTATATAACAGGGCTGTGAGTGCCAGGATTAATACTGTGTATAACTTCTTCTGTGAAGAATGACAATATGCTACAAACTGTTTCTAAAAACGCAATCAGCTAGTCCCTTGTGTCCCTTCCTGCGTAATTAAAACGTCTTCTATCAAGTTGCGAACAAAGACAAGAAAATGCATCTTTGTGTGACTGTTCAGTTTCTCATCAGTGAAGTTTTAATATGTGCACATATGCAAAGTTAAATTGCTTGAAACGCAATACTATTTTGCTGAATGATGTGCATGAAAAATGTGTTTTACAGGTGTGCTGTAGGTGTTTTGAAGTAAGTGAAAGAATACAATTATTTTTTGTTATTTTGATCATTTAAAATATAAAGCAATTCTTACCGTGTGCTTTTGTTTAACTAGAATGCACTGCATACAGATGTGGCATATGACACTGTACGACAATGAGGTTAATTTGTGATGAGACTCTTTTTTATTTCTGCAGGTGGAGGGGGGTTTATTTTTGTTTTAAAATAAATGTGTTTTCATTTCTTTCGCAAAACTTATTTTAAGGTTTAATGTCATTTTTTGTTTTTGTTTTAAGAGAGTTGTATGACTGGAAAGATGACAGGTTTCATACAATTCCATAATTACTGAGCATTTCCAGCTGTCGTGTGTCAGCACATTAGAGATTGCAAGTTGCAGTGCCACAAGTTGAGTTGGGATTTTAACACGTTTTCCAGACCTTCATCGCTTCCAGCAACCCTTAAAAAACACGCCATTCAGTGGTTTTAAAACGCCAGCATGTTGTTAACAGTCAGTCTGCTCTTGGCAAGGGAACAATCCACATTACAGATGTATTCTTTAGTGACAGACAATTAAACATTGTACACTGAAGTGCTCTTTGCTTCATTTACCACAGAATACTTACTTTATCAGATTTTCTGGAATTGGTCAAATTAATTTAAACAATTAAATACTGGATAGAGCACTGATGAAGCAAGAACGACATTATTATTATTATTATTATTATTATTATTATTATTATTATTATTATTATTATTAATTATTATTATTATTATTGACTGGATTTATAGACTATAATAAACTACTTGATTATTGTTGATATATCAGTTTTAAGACTTTTGCTTTTGCTTCATAAATATAAGAAATACAAGTATATATCACTTTGTCCATATTGAATTTTCTTAAAATATCAATATTAGCTTTTGAAAATAAGTTTTATAGCAAAAAAAAAACATATAATTGTCATTGAAAATATATATATATATATATATATATATATATATATATATATATATATATATATATATATCCACTGAAAAAATATGTATGTATGTTTTTTTGGATGTACACAAAATGTTTAAATGATAAGGAAAAATTATTTAAACATTTCATATGCATACCAATTTTTTTCTCATTTTTTCCCCCCTTTATAAAGCAAGGGCAGAAGTTGAAATTGAAAAAGTATATTTTTGTACTCTCAGTTATACCTCCTTTCAAATATATAGAGCTTTTTTTAATATTTCCAGTTCAAGCTCAGGGCCATATGCATGTGTAAAAGCTCTTAAAAGTTATCTGAAGGTGGTTCGAAGTCAGAGTAAACACAGTTTGCAGGAGCTTTTTTATTACTGCATGTCTTATTTTATTTAAAACTGATCGAACTACACAATACATTGACAAGTTATCAATAAAACATGAAGCAATCAGTAAATGTGTACATCCAGATAGTTATCATTTCTAATATTGCATATACTGGTAAAGCCCTGCCACGGCTTCTTCGGTTCATAACTTAATCGCAGTTACTACAAGCTCTTCTCAGAATAACAATTACTAGATTTTTGACAGAAGTTAAAATGTCCCCAAATCCGATGACTTGATCAGTGGGAGCCATTTTCTACATGAGCAGTGTCTTCACTCAGCTGAACAGCCGCGAAGCAGCAGAGGTTGAGGAAGCAAGGGAGGGGCAGGCTTGGCGGCACACTCACGCACTCTATTCCCAATGGTACCTTGCTTCAGCAAAGAGAAGTGAAGTGAAGCAAGGACACTATGCACAGTGGCATTTCCAAATGCAGCTCAGCTGGAGGCCTGTGCTTATTGCATGAGTGGCACATACTGAGTCGGGTGAAAAAGGAAATACATAAGTTTGTCAAAGCAATAGATTGAGATCAGCCACCCCTACCCCATTCTCTCAACCCAACACCACTACAACACTAATAGTTTTAACAGTTACAGATCTGATGCACATTTCAGTCACAGTGGTATAGCCCCGTTTCTAATGCATATGAGAGAAAAAGTATTTAATTTTTATCACCCAACTGTGTGATGCCCTTTCCTATGGGTATGTCATCATTCTAATGGTGTGTCTGTCATATCTCTAAAGGTAACAAATGAAGCTTATTGCACAAAGGTAATAGATTTTTGCTAAAATTAAGTGGAAATAGCTTGTGTTAGATTTACATGAAGAAGCAGTTGCATTTACTAGTTTTGCAACATGTTTTCACTGTCTGTTTATGGCCTCCATAGGGCAGTAAGGCACTAAAAATGTCAGTGCCACGAATGAGAGGAACATTTGCATCAGGTTTTAAAACACTCAGTGTGAAAGTTAATTGCCGTTGATTGGTACTCAATCATAAATATGAGGAAAGGGCAGCTTTTCTTGTTTTGAAATCAACACATTCATAAATAGCTGTGTTTTTATTTTTTTTAATACCTGCCGACAAATACGTCTTAAAGGTACTTACTTGGAATATCAGTACATCTCTAGTGCTCTTAAAACTTTTGAGTTGTATTTTAGTTTAACAGCACAGTATTTAAGTTGTTGATAATATCCCACCAACATAAGGTTAAGCTTTTTCAGAACCAAGTATTAATGTTAGGCAAACTACATAGGGGACTATTTGTCCTAGTAACCTTCATAACCTTTTTGGCACTTTTTTAGTTGTGTAAAAAAAAACATTCTTATAAATACAAGGATTGCCACAGTGTACAAACCTGAACTTGCAAATGAGAATGATTTTACAGTATTAAGCACAAATTGTGAAACCCTTAAATTCGTATATTCATCTTTGTCATGGTTTTCTTTACAGCTTTGGTGATGCCATTTTAATAAGGGACACACAACTATTAGTGAAATAAACCTCACTCAAGATTCAGTTTTTGCTCTCCCATGGAAATTATAAACATGAATAAAACATGCATTGTAATGCATTCATCAACTATGAAATAAAACTACATATACATGGACATCAAAGTGACAGTGATAAAACAGCAGGGTTAGGGCTCCAGCAATGCTCTCTAGATTGGCATTGGCATTGGCTTACTAGTTTTTATGTGAATTTCTAAAGTCACTGATCTTGCATACACACAATTAATTTGAGGTTCTGATAAGTGCAACCGTTTGACAGCTACACTGGAGCAAACAGGAGAGAAAATTAAATAATCTTTCTCATACAAGCTTCCATCTTCCTACTGAATCTATCTACTATAGCAGGTTTGGCCCAGTGATCATTTTTCTAATTTAATTTACAGAAGAAGAGATGGAATCACAGTTCGCCCCTGTAAGCCCCAAGTTGACTGCACCTGAACTGAAACTGATGCTTTTATTGAAAGATATTTTTTGAACACCCAATAAACGTGTCCGTTTCTCTTTCTGCATGTTCCAAGTGCGGTCTTTTGTACTGTTTTCCTTCTGGGCTTGTGCTCGATCCCTGGACTATCCTGGCTGCCAGATCTCTGCTCTAACCACTGAACCGAGTAACCAAATGAAATTGCAGAAAAATACATTTAGAACTGATCAAAGGTATATACATCACTGCCACCTTCTGGACATTACATGTATAACACAAATAACATACCTAGAAATAGCAAAGCCAAATCATAGGCAGAGCGGCTAGTGGTAGGTGTATATAGATTCCTAATTCATTACTGAAGGCAGGTATTTTCAATTGGTATGTATTTTGCAAACAAGTTACAAAAATATCTTTTAAAATATATATTTAGAAGTCTAATAGAATTTTAGCTGATGATCAAAACAAAAATAAGTTATTTTGTACAATTGCATGTTTATGATTGAAGGTTTATTCAGTGTAGCTAATATTATTGGAAGTGAACTGTTATTTTAGATTTGCATCCCAATATTTTATTTACAGCAAAAGCTGTTATCAGAATTTTTGTTCTTGATATCCGAGGGTGTTCACAGTGAAATTCAGTTATGAGCTCTGCAACAACAAGTAGCTTCTCAAGAGAAAAGCTCACAGAGTTTACTTTAGTGTTACTGACCATTTTGAACATAATATTAACAGCAGTTAAAAGCAGCACTGACTGTACTACATCTGCTTACTTGATTATGTGTCAGTCTAAGAACAAAGTTTTGAAATGGGGATTTGAATATAAAACAAAAAGACTTAATCAAGGCCCTCAACAATATTTCAATTGGACAAGGTTACTTAACTAATGTAAATGAATCTGAAATCAATTCAACCTCCGTTAGCAAACACATTAATTTAAATAGCAAGTAGCTTCAAAGTGTGATGTAAACTTTGAACTGTGTTGGTCACGCCTACTCTACATTTATACTGAGGGAGAGTGGGAGAGGCCAACAGAGTTGAAAGGTCACATTGGCAACATGCTCATTGTTTTCCGTTAATGCAGATTTTTTTTGTAGTAGTAGTAGTAGTGATGTTTGCAAAATGGGGATTAGATAAAAGGAATTTAAAACCCAACAAATTACAGATCATTCATTTGATACCTTGGAGAATAATGCCCCACCACACACACCTGTCAAAAATGACCTCCATGTCTGGCACATTGAAACTGTAAACTGGCTGACTGTCCTGTGAGTTCAAATCCTAACACAAGCAACGGCATCAGGATTTGAACACAGTTCCAATGTATGGCCTTTCGTGTTTGCGGATCCAAGGGAAAAGCAAGCATTTAGACACTTGCTAACCACTCTACACTGAGCTGTCACCTTTAATGTGTTTTTTAAACACTGCCTCTCTCTGTGAAAAGCAGATTGCAAGCATAGAGTGCATAGTTTCATTCGAACGGACCTTGTCAGAAAGCAGCCTCTGTGTTATGATTTCTGTCAGGAACAATCTGTTTGAAATTTCTCCGTCTTTACTTGTGACCACCAAACGGCTTGTCTGTTTCCTAACCCTAGGTGATGGGATCTAGTGCCTTGTCAGATGGAATCTGATTTCACCCGCTACCTGCTTGTTGACTCTGGAGGAGTTGACTCAGGGTGGTGGCAGAGCAGGCCTCCAGGCAAGCCAGTTCCTGTCTCTTCCTGTAATTAGCCACAGCCTTTGTGCAATATAAAACAGAGTGATTCTGTGCCGTGAAAATAGTAATGTACACAGACAGGAGTTTTTTCACTTGAAAGAAAAATCAGAGGATAGAACTTGCTAACATGTCTTGATAACATGCCAGGAAGAGCTGCATCCTGTTTTATGTGGAGAACACGAGGGAAAGCTTTTTTCTTGATAACACGTTATACAGTGTGTATATATATATATATATATATATATATATATATATATATATATATATATATATACACACACACACACACATATATACAATGTATGGTTTTATATATTTTCTTACATCACTATTTTTTTTAATTCCTTAACAAAGATATAATTGTTACGTAACTCATATGTCGCCTTATCGTGATTAAGCATTCGGGTTTGTTTCAGATAACCCTCATCACACAATTTGTCAGTGACAGTAAATGCCTTCCCAAATCCTATTAATTTATGTTAAATATGTTGCTATGATTACATACAATTTACTGAATTATTTATAATGTTCTTTTTTAAATGGTTTAGTGCCATTTTAGTGCCACTAGAGGGCACTTATTTTAATTATCTGCAGAAGTTTTAGATGTTGTATTTGTGTATAATGTGAAACAAGTTTATTAAAAAGAAAAAAAAAAACAGACACTTTGAAAATACAGCAAGTGAATAGAGGAAATTATGTCAACAATTCACAAAGTACTGTTCAGGTGTTCCTATATTGGCATTGAAAAACAGTGACTGATGAAAAGCAGCTCCTTCTTGAAGTTGCATCATGTGGGTAGTGTTTGTGTTCTTTTATATGCCATGCTGTATTTTGTTAGACCCAAACATCGGCTTATGAGATTCCATGTTTCATACTTCTAGAAAACGTGTTGGAAACAACGCTTCTTGGTATGGTTTACATTTTAAACAGTCTTTATAGAGCAGCACACGTCATGCATCTGGGATTTACAGTAGCTTGTATAATAAACATTAATTGGCATTGCTATAGGATTTATTATTGGTATCGCTATAGGAAAAGGATGAACTTCCTGGTTAAACTGCCTCCGAGTCAATCATTTTCATGGGTTTATTGAATGACGAGTCATTCTTTTTTTTTGACCTTCTGAACAGAAAGGTCATCAGATAGAACACCAGCTGTGCCAGTTATAGGGTTGGGATCTGACTTCAGGCTAAATATACAGTCTGTTTCTGGCTCTCCAGTGCGCATGGCAAAGTTGTCTGTTCACTGAGGAGTTGAACAGGAGCCCTCTGGCAGAGAGAAGAAACTACAACTACCAGACCTTGCCATGTATTTTTCCAGAAATGAGGGCTGATTTAGGAGCAAGCATTGACAGTCACTGGCAATAGGATAATATGATATCAATCTCAGCATGTCATCGTTATTGCAGCTTTTCCTGGGCTGTTTTTGCAAAGCATTCATCCTGCATGTTTTTTTTGTTTTTTCATATACTGTATCAATATATATGTTTCTGTATACTGTATGTACGTCTGTGAGTGTAGATTCTTCTTCCTGCACACTTTAAACATGAATCTAGTCCCCCTGTTCTTCTGTTCCTGTAAAACACGGAGACGTTTGATTTCTCTGTTTGTGTTGCATTAGAAAAGCTCAGGGCCTCCTTTCTTTGTTTTGCAGTACAGCTGTAGGTTATTTTAAAGCCTTTTAAAGAAGTGATGCTCAATTTGTCTTTGATGATCCACATGATTCAGGTGAGACAGGAGAAAGATCAGACCCTCCTTTGCATAAAAGTTAATCACAGAAAAATGTAAATTGATAACATTTCGTCTCGTTCTTCCCCCCATTTGGGGGACTGCGAAAGGCTCTCAGCAGCAATCATCACAGCATGGTGCCACACTGGATGCGGTACAAATGATTACATTTGTGTTGAATACTCGTTCATTTAAATGTCAGCCTTGATGGGGTAGTACAGCAGCAAAAGCAGGGATAAAAAGTAAACACCGAGCAGATGAAGGCTAGCACTTTTGAAAACATGTATGATCTAATGTGCAGAAATTACCTTTTAATTACCCACTTCTTTTTACTTCATAATTGTTTTGGTCGTGCAACGAAAACAGGCCTGTAATTTAAAAGCTATTTCCAGATGAAACAAGAAACTGTATTAAAAAAAAATACAATTATGTTAAACTATTTCATTTATTAGAACGCTGAAGTTCATTATAATTATTTGGTATAAAGTAGCTAAATGACACAAAGAAATGGTAATGTAGTTGAGCAAGGAACTCTTGTATTGTCAACGTACTAATTACACTCAGTAATTCCGTAGGCACTCAGTTATCAACCACTGAATGTTTACTCAAGAAAACAGTGTTTTATGAGCTTTCATTTGCTAATCAATTCATTAAAAGAGCAGACCGTTTTTCTGCACCAGGATGTCATGTATTCTCCCTATGTCTTTCTGTTTAAAACGTTCTTCAGTCTCTGAGTGTTCTGCAGTACTATCAGAGCTATCCTTCTCATGACTCATGAGTGTTATTGTCGACCATCAAGATGTTTTTTTCCAACATATGCTAGTTTTCATCATTAAGGTTCCAATTCAATTTTTTTCTTTTGTGGAAGAATGTATTTAGTTTATATTTCAATAAAGATATGTCTAGACTTGTTACATGTTCTTTACCAGCGTCATTGAGAGGGGAGCTTATATTGTTTCTGTGAATCCACCGCGCCGTCGCTAGTACAAACAACTGCTAACATCTCATAAACCAATTCAGATGCCAATTTTATATTTTCAGTGTTCTGCAAAATCCTCTGGCAAAATCGAACAGCACCCCTTCATACTGACCTGTGATCTAATATTGCTGTCATGTCTGGGTCATGTTTTCCAAAAGTTTAAAAAAGTATTATTCATATCAATGTTTTTTTTTTTTTAATATCTTTCCCAGATATGAACATGGCAGCATTAATTATATGTGTATGACAAGCATGGTTAGTTTTGTTTGAGCTGTGTCCCTTTCATAAGGCTACAACAACTAGTTTGGGGTCATTGTGGTTTGCACTGACTGGGACTGGATTTAAATCCGATGGAAATCAAAAGTGTGGGGGGAATTCCAATGTAACGAGTGCAGGGGTCACATGTTAAAGACATGGTTTAGAACAGCTCAGTCCCCTTTTCCCAGTCCACGAGAGAAGATGTCTCCTATTTGCTTTAATAGCCTCAGCTGTGCAAGGCAGCTGGAATGGGATTATTAATAGGGAAAGGATGCTCCTGGACCGCTCAAGCCAAGGTAGAGAAGCAGTTGGGGATATCAGATCCACTGGGGGCTACAGCTTCTAAACAATTCCGATGGGAACCCATCCATTCCCTGTTCCTAACCGCATTGGTGCCTTGGCATAGTGCTGCAAAATAAAACCTGTAATAATATCTGTAAATGAAGCTGTCCCGGGAGAGGAATTACATTTTTGTGGCCAAGTCTCTTTCAGAGATAAAATACCTAAGGTCAAAAAACAACGAAAAAATCTTTTAGAGACAAATCTTTTACCATCCTATGGATTTAATATGGAGAGAGATTCATATACATGACAGGGACAACTTTTTGAAGGAAGTGGATTCCCATATTGTTTTAATGTTAGGGGAGCAACCCACAGCTACAGGGAGAAAAAAAAATCCCCCCCCCCCCCCATTCACTAGTATAACGCATTTGTGTTTGACCGGTTTGGACAATGAATTGGTGTATCAGTTTACAACATTTATTAATTTAATGAGACCCTTTTAAAATATTATTTTATGGGTTTTACCCTTACGTGAGGCTAAGGGTGATACTCTTACATGACTTTTATAAAAATCTGCAGCCAGTACCCCTACAGACTATATAAAAAGAAAACATGAACAGTATACTGGATACTATACTGAAACACTTGCCCTGTTTTCAAGTGCACTTTGATGAGGCCATTAAAAAAAAGCAACGTCAGTCAAGGTCATGTTTTTACTGTATGCCTTTGGGAAGCTGCAGAATCGTCACTGTGCTCAAGCTGGAATGAAGCCCCTCTTTTTTTTAATGAGCGTCACTTTTTTTTTTTCATAGCTCAAATGACACGAGCTTAAGAGATCAAATGCATTTTACAAAATATATATTTTTAAACATTTTTAAGTTAAACATGTTTACTGTATATATTTGATACTTCATATTTTTATATCATGGAAGCACAAAGGTCTGAGTGATCCTGACTATCGCATATGGTTTTGCCTGTCCTCTAAATTTAGAATATGAATTCTGCCTTTTGATAGAGGCTGTGAATTTTCTATGCAGCTGCGTGTCTTTCAGCATAGCAGGGTCTCACAGATGTCATGGAAACCGGGATGTTACCAGGAAGTGCCCTTATCGTGCCAGCTGTAAACAAACACCACAGGGAGAACAAAAAATCTTGGGGTCATATTTGGATGTAGTTTGGTTTCCACCTAGTGGTCACATAGAAATATTGACTGCAATATCCGTATCTGTCTGTTGATTTAGTAGATTTCCTAGTTTACTGGCTTTGCTTGCATTAGGCTCAATACTACTAACATAGACATTGTTCCATGAATTTATTTACCAGAACGAAACCATTCCGGACTCTTTAGAACTGTTAGAGTCAGTTCTAAAACAGAGCAGTACATGCTTTGTAGAATGGATACAGGGTGATTTATAAGCAACGTACCATTTTAACAAAAAGTTTTTAAAAATAAAAAATGAAAACATTACCCAGAATACTGAAACTTTAGAGACACAAGCTTCTCCCACCTTTAAACCACCGTGATCCAATATACATGCTCCTGTTGCTGCTTAAAAAGAAGCCCTGCACAAACTTGTAGTTTAAAACCAAACTATAATGTAAATCATTGCGTATCTGTTAATCTTATTTTTATCACCATGCGTCACTTGTTCTATTTAAAAAATAAAGGCAATTTACATGCTTTTTTTTTTTTTTTTTTTAACTGAAATCTGATCCATTCTTATTATTAAATGTAATTTTCAGGTGGGCCATGAGACATGAGGGGACTGCCAGACTAGGACAGTGGAAACACTCCCAAGTGGGAAACCCACTGTGGAATAAACTCACTTACATGTGGCCAGTGCTGCCAGATGGAGAACTGAATGAGGTACAGTAATACGGCAAAAAAAAAAAATGTTCTCAGCTTTTGATTTAAAGAACAGAATTTTAAGCTGTCGTTTTAGCTGTATGTTGGTTTTTCATGTTCAGTCTTTTGCTGAAATTATGTTTTTAATAATGTATTTTATGGGATAGATTTCAACAATGATTGTCTGGTTTACACATTATTTCTATTTATTTATTTCTATTCTGCTTTTTTTATATAAAAAAGCAGAAGTGCTTTGGTCAACTGTTCTAACTCTATAGAAATGCATTTGCATTATTAGCAAATTGCAAATGACTAGGTAAAGGATCTGCAACAATGGAGAGCTTAGCAGAAGCATTATTTTGTAGAAACAATAATATTGTTAATACAGTGGTATACATTAATGCAAATGTAGTACCTGTCTGTTGTGTGTGGGTAAATCAAGTGTAATAAACCATTTTATGAAGCAGACAGATTTGTGTTTAACTTTGAGACAGCCAACAGAGCACCAGAGTGTAACATACACCAGATTCTATGCAAAATTATAGCAGGTGTGAATGAATTTATTATCTTTAAATCAAACAGAAACTTGTTAACACTATTAAAAACAACTAGAACCAACTGATTCAAATCTATTTCAATTTCAGTTTAGCTCATTCTTTTACTGGGAAGCCATAGTAGCTATAAATTTGATCTACGTGTAAATGCGTGGTCCCATTAACTAAAACCCATAATTGACTAAACTTATAATTGACAAAGCAATAGTTTATACAGCTTGAGTCGCTCTTATTTGTATAAACATGATACTCAATAATCCAAGTCATACAATGTTTACTGGTGTATTACATATAGTTTAAATTCATGTTTTTTTTTTGTTTAATTTTCTTTTAACTCAGGACTTTAACTGGCCACTTGAAGGATCTCTAATTCCAAATGCTCCACCGCTAAAGAAACCAGCCAGTAAGAAGCCAGATGGGTACACGCCAGTGAGAGTGCAGGTTTTAAGAAATGGACACAATGACCACTTTAAGGCAGTAACGATTACTGGACCAGACATTACAAACATGCTCAAGAAAAAGTAACTATGCTCATTATCTTTGTTGAGTCTGTATTTTAACTGTTATAAATTCAAACTCACTATCAATGTATTAGTTCAAGTGCTGTCAAAATACAGTATGGGAAGGTGTATCATGTCAACAAATTGAAATTTATTTGTTTTTGGTTCACCTGTTTAGCTACAGTGGAGAGGTTTTTTTTTTAGTTTTGCTTTATAGTTTTTTTCATCATCCGACCTATTTCAAAATCCTGAAAAAGCTGACATTAAATAAAAATATGGGATGAGGCGTGTGTCTATTCGACTGTTTCAATGCCATGAATTTTTAGATTTTCTCAATAATGTGATTGTGGGTGGGGATAAGATCGGAACATCACCCTGTTACACTAAATTAGATTATTTCCTCAAATTGATTAAACGTTTTGTAGAATTTTGCACATCACACTTTTTTGTATGATGAGCAGCCTGACGTTACACTGGCCACTGAACAGTGTGAAAAAATGCAAATATTCAAAATTAATGTTTCAGGTAAAGTCAAGCCTGAAATTGAAATCTTTGAAGCATATGTTTCATTTGTAATTCCTAATTAACTCACTCTGCTATACCAAAAAGTCAATTTTGGTGCAAAGTAAATAAAGTTAACCCTTTTGAAGTATACAGTTGAGCAAACAGAACTAATTTGACATTTGACACTTATATAAGGGTATAAATTTGTAATTCAATATTGCTCGTGCTTCACACTTTTCATATACTCCTAAATACATAATTAAAAGGAGTGTTTTAAAATCCATTTTCTTTCCTCTGACTAGCATTAGCAGTGCCACTCTTCTCTTGAACATTGTGTTTTTTTTTTCTTGTATGAATATGCACATATTTCAAACACAACAAAGTCAATCTCGCTGCGATACACCCTGGTAAGGGCTGGAGCTCATGTAGTGGTTTTTGTATGGTCACCAGGGAATGCAAGCTTTTGTTTTCTGCTGAATAGGAAAATGACTGGCCTTAGTCACGTCAGCTTCCACACCAGAATTTATAAGATTACGATGATCCACATAAAGTGCATATATCAAGTTACAACAATGTTGCTATTTTTACACAGCCGGAAACCTTCGGCCAAGCAGACGCAGAAAGAAAATGCAGAAAAAGACATCGCTTCAGAAGAAGACAGGGTGATAAAAATCCACAGAATTGAGTTTCAGCAGTTTCTTGAAAGGTAAAGACAAAGCAAGGAATGCTTCAACAGATAAAGAATACAGTACCATAAGGATGGCCAACAGCCACTGTTTGAATGCTTACTAATTTTCAGTTTTCAATTTCATTGCATAAGCCATTCAATTATGTATTATTGCCTGTATGAAAAAGATCTGATTTTTTTTTTTTTTTTGTGAAAGCTTTACTTTAATATACAGCTCATCAAACAATGCTATACATTCAGGCCCACAATGTTACAATTACCAGCTGGCTTTAAGTGTTGAGTTTTTCCCTCCTGTCGTAATTTTAACATTAGTGTCAGCATATATATTGTAAGGATGGTGAATAATCGGTATTATTGGTAAGGTAATGTTTGAAATAAATGATGCAAGTCAATTCTGTTGCAGATGTACTGTCCTGCTGAATTTACCATTTGCTGCTCGGAGACTGTTTGACAAAGAAGGGAATGAAATAACCCTTCTTAAAGACACAGTCAGAGATCAGTTAGTGAGTATAACCCTTGTTCATTAGAAATAAAAGGAATACTGTGGTTAAAAGCTTTGCTTAAAAAAATAAATGTACCATAAAAACTGAAATATGTTAAGAAATAATCCCTGTTTAATCCCTGTGAGGTGGCTTCTTATTTAGCAGTGGAGAAGACCCCAATGTCTTGTGTATTTGTTGTCTGAAAGGTGTTCGTTTCTTGTGGAGAGCAATGGATCGACCCACAGCTGACCATGGCTGAGCGCAGGAAGCGGATGATCCTAAACAATTTGGAATCTGATATTTCCCAGATTCGCAACTACTGTGCCATGCGCAGCAATGGAGGTAGGTCACACTTTAGTGCTCATAGAAGTGAAGGACAACGACACTGGCTGCAATCAGGCTTAGCTCTGCACTGTGGTTACACATTGTCCTGTGTGTCAAAAATCCTAAAATTAGGTTTTTATAGATACCCAGATTAAATGTGTGTAATTTTCATGTCAGTTTCTAGGAAGAGCGAATGATAGACCACCTTCCGGTACTTTCTTTCATTCTGTCTGTTTTTCTGTCTTTCAGGTCTAGTTCTCGAAATTGTAGACGAAGTTGCAGAGGGGGCCAGGCTTATCGTGAATGAATGTGGTGTGACAAGAAAGGAGGAACACAATGAGGACTCCACTCAATCAGATGGTCAGCCAGAAAAAAAAGAAAACAAAGTGAATGATGATATCGTCAGTGAAGTATTGTAAGTCTGAGCGGAAGACCACAGTTTTAAAGCTAACAAGAAAAGTATCCTAGTAGAAGGTACAAATAAAGTAGTGTAATAGTTTTATTAGAGAGCTATCATCTTTCTCATTAAAGAACATTTCAGCTGGAAAAAAATTAAATAACATTGCTTTTCCTTTCAATTTTTTGTAGTGAAAACTCACATACCAAAGCCCATCGCAAAATAGATGAATGGCACACAAGCTTCAAGTATCCTTGGCAGAACGAGTCTCGATATTTGGATGAAAATGAAAACGATTTGCACAGTGCGACAGGAGAAGAGTACACTAACATGGAATTGTACAACAAATACAGGTTGGGAATTGTTTGCAAAAATATTGTAAAAACATGCAGGTACGGTGTCTTTAAGTGATATGGTTTGTAAAATTCAGTTCAATTTGTCCACTTTGAAGTTGTACTTTAAGAAATAAATTTGTCGTATTTAATCACCACTACCACTATTAATGTTATATATATATATATATATATATATATATATATATATATATATATATATATATATATACTGTGCAAAAGTTTTAGGCAGGTGTGAAAAAATGCTGTAAAGTAAGAATGCTTTCAAAAATAGACATGTTAATAGATTATATTTATCAATTAACTAAATGCAAAGTGAGTGAACAGAAGAAAAATCTAATAGAAGAATTGATGCTGTTTTGAAGGCAAAGGGTTGTCACACTAAATATGAATTTGATTTAGATTTTTCTTCTGTTCAGTCACTTTGCATTTAGTTAATTGATAAATATAATCTATTAACATGTCTATTTTGAAAGCATTCTTACTTTACAGCATTTTTCACACCTGCCTAAACTTTGCACAGTACTATATATATATATATATATATATATATATATATATATATATATTGTATTTTATGGTAGAAATCGCTTTATAAATTGTGTTTCCAGGCATCGCTCAAAGCCTCTGAAGATCCAGCAGATCCATCGGCAGCAGTTTGAATTCAGCGGTGGACACATTATCAACTGCAAGTTCCCTAGGCTGGTACTGGGAGTGCTGGGAGAGGCTGTGCAGTCTGGGACCGAGATCCAGTTAATGGAAAAGAAACCTGATGATGTCAACCAGCGCTGGATATTCAGAGAGGAAGACAGGTACTGATAAGAGTCTGAATTGGGAGGATGAGGGAAAAGAGGAGTTTCAAACATTGATGTTTAGGTTTAGCTTTGGTTAGATGTAGTTGAAGTTAGTGTAGCGGGGTTTTGGAAGCTGGAATAAGAGCTGTATTTATAGAATAGCACCCAAAAGAGAAAAGTTATATGTGGATTGGCTGGTATTTAGTATCTGAGCTAAACATCTGACACTTGAATTCTAAACCATCTGTGCTGTTCTTGCCTTTCAATATTTCAAAAGGACATTTCACCTGATGAGTAACCCAGGTCTGGTGTTAGCCGTCTCAATGCCAAAGATAAGACCTGGAGATACAGACAGTGCTGTCCAAGTCCATGGCTGTTCTGTTGTACTTCAGGTAAACCGCATTCATTCCATCATGCTTGATAAGCACTTTTCTACGCTCTGAATGTACATTACGCACCCATTGAATGCAGCTGGTTTATATGTTCTTAATCACTGTGTTCCGTGCTGTCGTTGGGGACTTTGCTGCCGCAACCTTTGCTAGCAAATGTCTGTCCATTGCACAGGACTATCCGTTTAAAACCGAAGCGGCTGTGCTCTTAAGAAGCACACACTAGAATACCGATTCCAACATTCTGTCATCATTTTCTGTTATTTCAGAAATACAAATCCTACAGTTACGGAGTTGCCAATCAAAAGTGGCACTGGATTCCTGAGGCTAAAGTACTGAGCGCATTTTATACCACAGAGATGGACCAGGAGATCACAGCAGCTAATCAGGCTTCTTTGTGCACTTTCTCTGTCTCCGGCACAGAAGAAATAGACCAGCAGGTAAGCATGTTCGTGTTGTCAGTACCTGATGTAATGTAAGTGCAGTCTGAGGAGTCCTTTGTTAAAAAAAACAGCTCTCTTTGTTTTGCTAGGGCTTTAGCTTCACACATTCTAGTAAGAATCGGAAGATGACTGTGTGTTCAGCCTGTGCCAGAGCATTAAGAGGGAAAAGCATCCTGACAAAACTGCCCCCTGGTGCCTCATTCTACTGTGCCACTGGCTGGAAGAAGAGTCAGCTGAACCCTTCAGGACCTTTTAAAAGCTTGAGTGTGATAAAGGTGAGTGTCTTCACTGCAGCTGTTTATGCCTACAAAAAAAATAAAACGTCATTTTCTGCCACTACAAAAGTGTTATACTCAAAGGGATTGTATCTGTTGTTTCTGTCTGGTTGCAAATGAAAAATGCTTTCGTGCAAATCAGTGAATAACAGTGTACTGCATGTATTACTGCAATGTTATATTGAGTATGTGTGATCGCATTTCTTTCAGACTGACCTTTCTACTTCAGAAGCTGAAAACACTTTGAAATACTTTGAGGAGGTGCTGGCATCTTTAAGGAAGGAGACGTCAATACAGGTTATTTCACAAGAGATCTCTGCTGCCCGGACGCAGCGGCCAGTGAAAATCAAGGCCTACAGAAATGGGGCAGGCTTTAAAGATGGGCAGCTGATAACTGCAACAACCATGCCAATGGTGAGGGTGAAAAATAACAAACAGGCCCTGCACTGAAGCAAGTTCAAAAGCATAAGCACAGTTTCAGAGATGAATAATACGTGTATCAATAGATCAAACTAGCAAGAAGCAACAAAACAAGTTGCTGGAAGGAAAATATCAATTGTTTTCAACTGTAATAGAGTAGTTTCTTTCTAGCAACGTGAATGCATTTTATCGTAGAAATGAATATTTTTATATTGGTTTCAAAAGAATTGAAAGAATGTGCTCTATTACCTCCATTGCTATTCACTGACCAGGTTTAAACTTTTTCATTTGATACCTCTGCACACCTTGCAAGGCTGGCCATACATTTTTTTCTGATAAAAAAGACATTGTTTTCTACTTAGTCACGTAATGTTTTTTTTGATCTTCTGTTACATAGCTGCTTTCCATGTGCACCAGTAGACTTGAACTTTCAAGGGCAGCTTGCAGATTGTACACAGTGAATGGAACGCCAATGCAGACTGCATCAGACTTAATAGCATGGGCTGTAAATGAATGCTTACAGGAAAGCAGCATGGAAGAACACAAAGACACAGAAGATACAGACCTCATAACGAAAGAGGTTGATGATGTTACAACAGGTACAGTAATTAGACCACTGTGATGCCATGGCATGCTGTGTGGTCCAGTGGTTAAAGAAAAGGACTTGTAACCAGGAGGTCCCCGGTTCAAATCCCACCTCAGCCACTGACTCATTGTGCGACCCTGAGCAAGTCACTTCACCTCCTTGTGCTCCGTCTTTCGGGTGAGACGTAGTTGTAAGTGACTCTGCAGCTGATGCATAGTTCACACACCCTAGTCTCCCTAAGTCGCCTTGGATAAAGGCGTCTGCTAAATAAACAAATAATAATAATACTGTGCTAATCCAATGTGCATTGATAGCAACAGCAAGCGTTTGTAGACCCAAGGTTACAAGTAAGAGACATTGCATGTCATGTTGATGTCTTAATCCATACTGATTTACACAAGTCTGGATCTGTTTTATATACAGTACTGTTGGATTTTTATTTATATGACAATTAGTACTTATTCTCTGTGATAATTATTCCATGTTGATACACATGTATGTTTGTATTCAAATTTATGTGTAACACATAGTACAACTAAAAGTATTTTAAACAGTAATTCGGCATTCATTATATTCAACCACAATATATCAGATCACAGTTATAACATTATTATGAGATAATTAAGATTAAATAACAATATATCAGTATACCTAAAAGAAATAGACCATCACTCAGTGAAAGGTTAATGTCCTTTTTACCAGCAAGCAAGATGAATCATTGTCTAAATTATAGGACCAGCATATATATTTCAATATTCTCTAAATGCACAGCTGAAGTAGCAGTTCTGATATGTGAATGTCTCTGTAGACTCTCTGGAGCTCAGTGCCAATGAGAAGGCAGCCTCCAGATCGCAGCTGCTCCTTCGGGTTACTGTGGAAGAGCTGGGGAGTCTGGATGAGACCCTGCTGACCCTCATTCTGAGGAATCCTATTGATGTGTGGGTGTCCAGTGGGGAGCCTTTCCTTCCTTTGCATGGTAAAAGAGTCTACTCTGCTTCTGCCATTTCAAACCTAAATAGGGTTTCACAACAAGTGCTGGGAATTATGTATGAATTCAGTCCTAATGTGAGCTAGGGTCAGAAAAAGGTTAAGGGTAATGCTGTAAATATTCATTGCCATACAAGTGCCACATAGTTACAACTGGCCCTGATTCTTATCTTAATAGCATCGCAGATTTAGTCGTATGTTTCAGGCCTAAAATTTTCCAGTAAAGATTTTTCATATTATTTGACAAGTCATTGCTGGTGCTGTCAGTAGCGTAATGCTTAAATAAGTTCTGCTAATTAAAATGCTGGCTGTAGTCATATTAATTCTTTTAATGGGAAATAAAGGTTAAGTATTTTCCAATATTTTGAATGGTATCTGAAACGTCATGTTGTTCTGACAATCCTACCACAGCCGTAAGTAGGAACTAGAGGATGTGCATTTACTGTACTTCCAAATAGGATTTTTTTTTTTTTTTTTGCATAGCGACACCTAGTGGCAGTATATTGTATGTGAGGCAGTTATATTTTTTAGGCAAAGTCTATAGGGTACAGTAACAACCCTTTGTGTTCTCTTCAGTTTTACAGCAAAGGGAGAGGCAGCAGAAAATGAACTGGAAGCAGAAGGAGAAGGTCTTGGCTGATTTAGTTTTAAAGAGACATAAAATGAGGCTCCTACAAGGTGAGGACAGTACTGGACAGCTCCAACAACAACAGAAGTAGTTTAAAATCAGACACTTTGGCCTCTGGCTAAACACATGCGATTGTAAAATGAAATATGATATTATCAATTCAAGTTAAAATAAATACCTTGACTATTGGATGGTTTAAGTGATTGAGGTACTATTGTATCAAACACTCTATGCTGCAGCCTTGAGTCCCCCTGTTGACCAGGTCAAGCTTCTGTAAATGAGAATTGACCTGGATTAGGGAATCGATCGAATGGTTAATTGAGTATATCTGAGCAGTTAGATTATTGTTTTGTACAATGGTTAAACTGCAGCATAATAATAGCATAAATGTGTTAACATTTTAATGAAATTAGAATTGTCGCATCGTATCAGTGTATTAGTCATTTTTCATGATGCAATACTGTTTTGCCCATGTTTACACTTCAAAGTAAAGAAAGGTGAATTACTATGTTCAGGACCCCATGCACTATCAAACTTGTATGAGCTAGGCAGTGCATATAATGCTTGGAAAGCCAAACAGCAAACTCTAAGAAATGCATTGAACTAATACTGAGCCTCATGAATCTTATGGTTGAATTATATTTGTGTTGTTCCTAGGAAGGCGAATGGGGGCACTGAAGCCAGGGAGAGTGATCTCCACTAAAAGCTCAATTCAGCCTGTTGTTGTCGAAGGTGGTTGGACAGAGCCATCACAAGAAGAAGTGAAACTAATGGAGGATGTGCAAAATATGGAGGTACTGTATGATTGTGATTATTAGCGTTTTCACTACCAACATAAAGAACACTTATTTATGAGCATGGTTCTCTACACAACAACAGTACTACATCTAAAACATGCATGCGATATCTGTGTGAAAAGAACATTCACTGCAGAAACAATAGTCTAGCAAATCAGATTATCACTAAACAATATATGAAAAAAAGGTGATATTGTTTTTTCACTGTATATACAAATAGAAGTGTACATTTAAATGGTTTTGCTTTTTGTTTTTTGGAATTTGCTCAAATAGTTCAAATATGTTGTGTATATGTACTCAACTAGGTACATCTGTCAGAAGTTCAGGCCATACAGACCAGGAAGCGAAGCCCGTTTCTGAAATCAATAGCAACCAATCCGAGAGATTTATACAACCAGCCAGATGTGAAGAGGGTGCTGGTGCACAAGAATGGAACCGATCCAAAGCAAGGAGTTTTTGCTTGGGGGAAAAACATGGACGAGGTAAACTTCTGCTTGTTCCGTTTGCATTTAAAACCTTTTAGTTTGAAAATATCAATATACAGCTATGGCCAACAATTTTGCATCACCTAGAATTTTAGGATTAAGACATAATTAAAAAATAAATAAATAGGAACATAATTTAGATCTTTTATTTAACATTATGTAAGTTAAAGAAACTACAAAAGGATATCGCAAAAGTCAGTATTTCATGTTAGATTTTGAAATGTCACATTTTTCAATTTTTGTCAGTTTTTCATTAAGTGTATGGAAAACTACAAAGCAGTGCGTAATGCAAGACGTTAATGTCACATTATTCATCAGGTTTCATTCGACTTTATGAAGCAACATGAGTTAATTCTATAGGGTGATGCTAAACCTGTGGCCAGAGCTGTAGATGAAATACTTTCTTTTAGCAGTTAAAAGATGTTGTTACTGGCATTATAATCGGAGAAAGCCCTACTCAGAATGAAGCTTTACAACACATTCACAAGCTGTGGATCTCCTCGACTGTTCCAAATGATAGATGTTTCTGCTAGAGGCCCACTTACTGATAGCCTCTGCTTGGTTGCGCGCTGTGCAATAGAGACCCTTTAAGGAGTATGATCTCATGTATTTTACATGAGTTATGGATTGCCAAAAAGTTACCTATTATATGAATTTGAACTGTGTTGCGTGCAGACCAAACAAGAATAACCTCAATGGTACAGATCATCGCTGTTTATAAAGAATGCTAAAACCCTGAACATAACTAATGTATTTAATCCTTAGAAGCCCTTAATGCATTTGTATGGCATAATTGCTGTGCTTGTGTATTTCAGCTGCTGGGCAGTTGTACCTCCAGATTAAACATGAGACAGCCTGCTCAGGTTATCTATGCTATGGATGGTGTACAGCTGAGCATATGGGATGACATTGAGAGAGATATGTTAATCTGTGTATCTTCAGGAGAACCTTTCATGAGCACTAAAGGTCAGTTTTAGTTTTTTTTTAAACTTAATTTACAAAGAAATCCAAATCAGCCTGGTTTGCTTGATCAGGTTTGACTGATGTGAGTTTCTCATTGAATTGACTGAGGTCAAGTTACAGCATTTAACATTTTTCGGTCAGTTAGAATATGCTGCCATATCAGCTACCAACAAAAAGAGCAATCTGTTTTGTTTTGTTTTTTAGAAAAAGCTCACAATATATGGTACAATACTTAAATAGAAATACCCATATGCATGCAACAAATGTTGACTCGCTAATGCTTTTTAGGAAAGTCTAGAAGGGTAGGGGAGGTCTGTACACATTCTGGGTATTGCACTGGATAGTTGGGAATGTCTGTGTAATGCAGTATAGGCCTTACTTAATAATATTACAGTAAACCTGCAGTATGCAGTCAGTTTGGTGGCTTCAGGGTCCCAAGTAAAGTTTAAAAATAAAAAGATGATTGACTGGTTCAGATCATTCAAATTGTCCAGGTATCTTGTGGTGTTTTTGGTGCATTGATTTTTTATGAACCTCACCACACATAGTTTGAGGATTCTTTGGGGGGGGGGGAGTTTGTTTTTTTACTTAAAACAGTATTGCAGTTCAAAATGTAAACAACAAGAAACATAGGGAATAGCAAGCCTAAATCCATTAGGATTCCCTACTGCTGTACAAATGTACCAGTGAATTGGCCTTTGCCCTGATGCACCTGAATAAAGAGCATGGGAAATGGAAATGCCTTTCTAGGAGCAATAGGGGGTTGAATGTGCACTGACCAGGAAATGGGTTTCAGCTTATATCTGTACTGTGTTCAGCAACAAACATTAGGATCTTACTATACTGCAGAGACTGAAAGCAGGCACTTTGGATAAGGTTTAAATAAAAAATACAGTGGCTCTCCATGGTGTGATTTAACAAGTTGATGGTCCAGAAACCCCTTTATTTTATGTGTAATATTAAATATTTCTAAAATGGGTATTTTAAATACTCTATGTTGATTGGTCAAAACAGGTTACATGGGGGTGTGATAGGATAGCTTATTACCATGGGTTGGCACTTTGTTTCCATTTTAATCGCACTAAAAATAACTAACCAGATTTATGTAAATGTTGACCTTTTGGGAAAAGTATTCAAATCAATTCAAAACTCGCCATGCGGACTGCTCTGCCCCTTCTCCCTGAACTCTGCCAGAACAGAGTTTCCCGGGCCCAGTAGTTCATCATGTCCAGCCATAAACCGCAAAGTCAGTTTGATAAGTGACTGGGAATTCCTTAATGCAAATATCGTCTTTCTCGCCACTGTGAAGCTGAAGCACAAATCTGGTATGGATGCCTCCTTGGCTATGCCTTGTGCCTTGCAACGCACCTGGGGCACGGTGATATTATATCACACACCCTGTCGTGCTTTATTGCTTACATATAATAATGTGAAGATAGTTAGTTGTTTGACTAAACTCACAAGTAGGATGACCTGGGTTTTTTTTATTATTATTGTTTGCAGCTAACAGACATAAAATAGAAATTAGAGCCAACTATGCACGAGTGAGAAAAGAAAAAGGACCAGCAGCAACAGACATTGTTGTGACTCCAAAGGGAAACCCCAAAGTGAAGGTAGGGGTTCATGAAATGAACTTTTCTGGCTTTACCTGTGAATCATAAAAGCACAACCTTATTAATGCTGCTCTGCTAGTCCTCCTGCTAATATCAAGTTTTGAAAGCCCTTTAACTTGCTCTGAATGTATTATCAACAGCAAACACTGTATCTCAAGGTCTCTGTTTTGTTGACATCTGATGATAATAGCATGCTCTGTGTTTTATAAGGTTGAAGCTCCCAGTAACCTCCTGGCTCTCCCTGCTGCATCAGAACACATTTTCTAACAAACAGGTAAAAGAAATTTGAACGATATCCATATTTAAAAAAAAAACTGTATTACTCACATTTCATCTAATGGGTAACTACAATGGACCATTTGTCTTTTTACAAAAACTGTAACTTCTGTTAAAGCAAAACAAGTAACAAACTACCTGCTAGGCTAATTAAGGTCTGGACCCAAGTTTTTTTTTTTGTTTTTTTTTGCATGTACGTGTCATTTTCTTTTCACAAGAAAATGGTGCAAATTGAATTTTATTATTAAGACCTTGATACATTTAAAAACAATGGTGTTCCAAACTGAAAAGCATTCTTTTAGAGGGTTTTTTTTCAGAGCTGTTGCAAAGTACCATTGTATTCAGCCACAAGGGGGCACCTTTAGCAGAAAAACATGAAGCCTCAAAAAAAAACCCATCTTCTTGTCTTAATACAAATTCTAAAAATAGATCATTTCCCTAAATATGTACATTAAGTGTTTTAAAATTCCAGAATCCTTTTTAAGTAGAAATGTATATCCACATTCCAACAACTGTTCTTCACAGAACACGAGAGTAGTTCACATTTTTCAAACTGAAATTTTCTTTTTAAATTTAGATTTCCGTGAAAAAAAAAAACGGAGGAGGAGAAGAAGGACAATCGGGTACAGAAAAGCAAAGACAATGGTCATTTAAAGAGTGGATTTGCCTGCTCTTTGCTTAAGAAAAAAAAAAATCTGCAGCCGATTTCGTTTCTAACTACTTGAACTACACTTTGCTTTTTAATTACATTTCTACTGAAAAGTAACATGAATAATCATTGTTTATTTAAAAATCATTGATTAACTTGTTGATTGCACTGCTTTGTATTATTTACAGACTAACCAAAGGCAGTGGCTACATCTATTTAAATACAGTACGACGTCGCATATCCGAGCCCCTGTGGACTGGGGTATAGGCGGATATGTGAAAAAGTTGGATTTGCGAACACCTATAGAAAAAGCACTTACACATCCATAAATAGGTTAGCGAACAAAAACAACACGCAAACTGCTTTAAACATGGGGACATTTTTTGCTTTAAAAGTAAGCAAACGTAAACGAGATTAATTTGGCTACAATACACAGTGTTGCTATGCGGTTTGCTATAAGCCATCCACGCAAATCTTAAAAAAATAATAATTACAAAACAGTAAATGTACTGTAACCTGCAACTAATGGCTCTTTCTTGATATTGCCAACAGCCGATAAGCAGCTCGGTTTGAATATTGCTTTGGCTATTTTAAACAAACGACCGGTAAGCATTGCTTTTATGAAGCTTGCTTTGTTTAATTCAAATGCATTTAAAAGCTACAACAACACGCTGCCAATATCTGCAAGCGTGCGCTCCATCATATAAACACATTGGACAAAAAAAAGCTTTGTCGACTGGTGTATTGAAACGTCACTGCTACACGCAGCTGACTGACACACGCACACAGCCCGCCATCGCGCGGAAGCTGCTTTTTTTTGCCAGTGCCGTTACACTTTTAATATTTATTGATTTATTTAGCAAGGTGGTTAATTGATCAGGGAGGTTATGTGACGGTCGGATATGCAACGTTGCACTGTACTGTAAAGTATTATTGAAGCTTTTATTTTTGGTAATCGAAATATGTATTTAGTAAATGTAATGCCTGAAACTGAAAGAATAAATGACAACTCTGTTGAATGTGTCATTTATATATTTCTACCTCTGACCTCTGAAACCATTTTTGTAAAATATGCTACCAGGGAGAATGGTCAACCATTTTACCGAATGTGGTCAGTTACTGGTAGCCCATATTCCCCATTCATAAATTGAGAAGATTCTTAATGCCTTTGCTTATTAGATATGTCTGTTTCATCTTACTTTGAATAGTCTTCAAACAGTATAATAGGTACTTTGTGAATGTTGTCTTTATAGTAAATTATTACCTATTCTTTCTTTGTTTTAATGCCAGGTGCATTTAAATTAAATATTTTGAGAATTCAAATCAAACAGATATTCCACATTGTACAATCATTTTGTATTGTGCAGTATGTGATTAGTTTTACCAGCAGGGGGCTCTAAAAAAACCTTTCTGACTGACTTGCAATTATTTATCCTGCAGTACCTCTTGCATTCCACTTTATTGATTGTACCCATTCAGGCAGCCCAAACAAAATATACCGCTTCCTGACAGTGGATCTGATTGCCAATGTTTCTAGCACAGTGGTCTGTTGAAATCTCTGTTTAAATGCATATTTTTTATAGAACGTCTGAGACTATGTGAATATGTTTTGTTAGAAGGGTTTGCCTGACAGATATTTTTATTTTAAAAGTTACCCACTATACTCTTTGAACTACAGAGATGTTGCATAAGTGGTATTTAAATAAGCAATCCAGCAGTATCACGCTGTTTTGTTCATCCATTTCTCAATATAACAAAAGCATTGCAGTATATGCAGAATGTGTTTCATAGTACAAAGCTTCAGTTTTATTGGCTCATTAGAAATAGACTAGTTCAGAACTTTGACCTTTAGCACTACAGACCCTAACCTAACCTTAAGGCCATGTAATGTATTGTGTGTTAAGGAGATGCATGGGTAGCTGGGTACAGTTATTTCTAGGAGATTAAATAGCTGCAAAATCTAAATTTAAACCTTAGTATAATGATCATCAGGTTTCATTTTGAGTAATTCATGTACCCAGTTCATTTACTATACTGTACAAAGAAAGCACGCTGTCTTATAAACATCCCACCCTAGCATGTACTGCAAGGACATACATGAAGTGGTATTATTATACCACATACATGAGGGATTAATACTATTGGTATAAGACTTAACATCTATCTGTCCAACAAGTACCTAAATGACAGAATACACTAAATATTTGGTTTGGAGAAAGTTATACAGCTGTACGATTTAATGTATTCATAGAGAGATACTGTTTAAAAGGGCAGTAAACATCAACTCCACATTTTGTTCAATTTCCACATCTTATTTTTGCTCTTTCTTGTTTTGTGGTGTTTTCCGATCACACGAATGGTGCAGATGCATTTAAATACGTCCATAAACAGGGGTTGTAGGATCACAGTGCTGGGTTGTTTTCACAAAGCATAGATGTGCCGGTGAGCGATTTGGATACTGTGCATTTATCAGCTGGTTGATGATGTATGACTTAAGGTTCCTGTTAAACTAATCACGTAGATGTCCAAGCCCCTTCTTCATTCAGTTTGAAGATCTTGGTTGCCTTTGGCCTCTGCTGCATCAGCAGTCCAGAAGAGCCTTTAACCAGGGCTGTCCTAGTTGGCATTTCCATTTTGGGGTCCCTTTGGTTATCCACACTACATGCAATACTAGTAGACAGTTAATAACAGCTCAGACTGACCTTGATTTATATACTTCTGGTGTATTTAGTGTCTCGTTTTTGAGGGAGACAACGTTACAATATAGTCTTTTTTTCTAATACAATTTGATTATCCATGCAACCCCATAAATAAATTAGTCTATATGTTTAATATGTATTCCTTTTATTGTAATTAATCATAGTTTTATACTATAATGAAGAACACACAATGGCTTGACTGCACCTCCAGTATTTTTATTTGAGCTTAGCGAATATGAAATGGTGTACGTCTACCAAGCTGAAATGAATTACTTTCAAGGGCCTCCCCTGAACATTAAAGCCTAACCTTGATGATAATTATGTAGAATGCTGGCAGGTTAAAACATATATTCTGTACATACTGTATAAAATGTTTTAATTTACAACATAATTCACTTTTTAATTCAATGGAACATAAAATACATATAAATAAAACTCCCTATTTGACCTCATAGTAACTCCTCCAGCTAAGTAGAAAGTGCTCTGAATATAAGCATAGCATGGGGATTTTATGAGACACTTCACTCTATAAATCTTGTAATATATTATATTATTATTATTCATGTTTAAAACAAGAAAGAAAATACAATTGAGCATCTCTACAGTTTTTCATGCTCATGATATGCAACTAGGGTGTATAACAGACCTCTACAGTGATCTGAAACAGCCACAAGTATTGTACCTACTTTATCCTTCAATATATAAATAAATGCATGTAATATATGTGTGTACCACCTAACAATCAAATGCCTCTACTGTAGATTGTCTCATCTTGACAAACGTTTTGACTAGAAGCCAGTAACATTCTTTACCCGTGTTATTGAGAGAATAATAAGCCAGGGGTATATGGAGGCAGCCAGTCCGCCTGCCTGTATGTCACGCGTGTTTACATCTGTCCAGGGAGCCTGTTTTCTTATTGTGATGAAACTTGCCAAGGACATTCTTAGTTGTTGCGAGTATCAGAATCTAGGAGAAACATTTCACTGCTGTACATTGGCTATAGGTTATTATGCGAGTTTCGCTACATTGCTCTGTGAGCAAGCCTGAAGCCTGCCTTTAAAGGACCCACCCAATTCACACTACTTAAATAATGCACAATCAACTCCTGTTGAAAACCTGGATTTTAATTGGTGTCAATGACAGTGCTGTTCACCTTTTGATTGCACCATATAAATAGGGAAATAGTGTGGGTGAGAGAGCAGTTTAGTCGAGTGAGGGACCAATTAAGTATCAGTCATGTCCTGGGATTGCTGTCAACAGAGGGTTAAGTAACAAACTCATCACCTTGAGCCTAGAATCAAGCCCTGGCAATCATGAGTGGAAGAAGAGAAAAATAATGCATGCACCCACTACATCTCAAATCCCTTCCACTCCCCACCGCCACCCAGACATGAAAAGCTGTTTATGTCTCAATGTTCTTTATAGTCATGGGAAGCTCTGGCCTCGCAGCCTCCATTCAGATGGGAGTCGGAAAGTTTCTAATGAATTGAGAACAGTTTGCAACACGTACACCTTTCGTGTGAATGAAATGGTCTGGAGCCAACATGCAGACTGAAGCTTGATGTTAGACAATTCATACTGCAGGCAGGCAGGCAGCATTTTCAAATACCTGGGAAATAAAACAGTATTGAATATTTCCTTCCTTTACCCAGCTCAGCTATTTAACAAATGGGCTATATCCTGACTGGCTTACTCCAGGAGCCTTTTCACATGGTATACAATGGCTTTGTGCATTTTCTGTCTAATAGATGAAAACAGACCCTGCTGAAATCAGATATGATTAATGTATTCTGGTAGGTTTCAGAATGGAGTAAAAGGTCAGCATTTTTTTTCCCCCCCATAGACTGTACCACTGTCCTGATGCCAGACTAAATCGATTCTTTTCACAAGGTGCAATAAAAAAAAAAAATGGAAGACTGGCCCGTACAATATTTACTACAGGCGCAATACATTTGGTTTGCCTGCTAAGATTTATGCTCAGAGCAGTTTTGGGGAGAAAAACGATTTGTTATAAATATTGCCTTTGCTGTCTTAGACTATAATGCCGAATGTAAATCTCCAGATCTTATTACTGTGCCAGCTGCTTTCGGAATTAAAGATAATTACAGTCCCACTTATTGGTTTAGTTTGTTAATGGTAAGATTAGTGTCTAGTTATCCAAGCTAGGGCAAGGACACAATTGTGATATTCCCCAGACTTCTGCTTAGAACTTAGTTTGTTTTCGGATTTTGAGTACTAGCACACCAAACATCTTACATAGTGCCAAAGTAAAATGTTTAAGATCGTTAACAATATAAATATTACGCATACACTCATTAGAAGTTATTCTATATATATATATATTGTTTATTTAGCAGACGCCTTTATCCAAGGCGACTTACAGAGACTAGGGTGCGTGAACTATGCATCAGCTGCAGAGTCACTTACAACTACGTCTCACCCGAAAAACAGAGCACAAGGAGGTTAAGTGACTTGCTCAGGGTCACACAGTGAGTCAGTGGCTGAGGTGGGATTTGAACCGGGGACCTCCTGGTTACAAATCCTTTTCTTTAACCACTGGACCACACAGCCTCCTATATCTCTTTCTGTTCTATATCTCTTACTGATCACATTATACCGGCAACAGTCTCCCCTCTGTGTAAACCACAATAAAATTAAACCGGGGGACTCATTCTCATACATGAAACAAGAAAAATGTTTTATACCAACAAATAGCTACGTACTGTAAAACGTTCTCATATTAAAACGCACACACAAATCAAATTTCTAAAACACACAATTGCTCTACAACTGCAGAATATCTTGTAATAATACTATTTGTCCACTAGAGCGCACAAGTATGATAGCAGTAAAAAAATAAAAGAACAATACTGTATCCACAAAATAACTAACAAATTGGAGGGGTAGTAAATTTGGGTGGTGTATTTATAGACAATGGAAGTGGTTTGGCTTTTATGGCTTTTATTTCAAATTTAATTTGAATAGTTTTGACCTTTGGGTATCAATAAAACACTCAAATAATGTTCCATGATAATTCATTTTATGTTATTGTTAACTGAATTGCTGAATATTTAGCAAAAGCAGAATGAGGCCTAATTAAGAAGCTACTGAGAACAAAAAGAAAGACAGAGCTGGATACCTGCAATAGAAAATGGGCTGGTGGGTGTGCAGGTCATACCTGCTGATGATACAATATTCTAGTATACTCGTAATACTGCTTGAGGATATCGTTTTTCATGCAGGCCCCTTCCTGGCATACCATTAAAAGGTGGGAAATGGAATCGGTCCTGAGATGCATTAGCTGTCAACCAGGGAGGTGGTCCGAAACACATATGTGAGATGTTGGAGAAGGGACTCCCGGAATGCAGTTAATTAACCACATCACTTTCTTAATGTGATCAATTTTAATTAAACTGAATTTTAATTGGGATCCAAATAGGTCTGCAGAGAGCAGTTGCTAATTCTGCGAAGCATGTGCTGTTTGAGCTGCCGCTGTTCACTTCAGATTTGCTGAGGCCTAATTAATATGGATAGAGCATTAAGCATTTTGGACTCTGGTGGCTTTCATTTCATGACTATTAATGATTTTAATGAACTGGACTAATTCACTAGTTTTCATCGCTGTGCTTGAAAATGCTATTCAATGCGTATTTGGCTTCGTAATTGATTTTGAGGTCCTAACGGTGGAAATTGATCAGCTCCACTGATTTCTCCTCTGCGTCAAAACCGGGCGACACCTAAAAACAGTGTTCTAGAATACATTCTAGATTCCTGACCCTTACCTGGTACTTAGCAATGTAATCACAGGATATCAAAGGGATACTGTACACAGATCCTAGCATTGAACAATGTCTTTCCTTTTACCTGGAGATATATTAGTGTAAGATTATTTCAGATTGGTGTGTAAAACCTTATCTCTCTATACTGCCGAAGAAGAGATGGGAGCTGCCATCAGTATAAACCCAATGAAAATGATCTGTTCTGCTTACCCCCTGCTGCCAAGCAGAACAGCTGCAAAATGATAGGTATTTGGAAGTGATTAATATGTGCTGTCAAGGTGCAATTTTGTTATCAGATTTACCAGTAACAGCCTGAAGTTAAATCTGTTTGTTTTAATCTTTTTTTTTCTGTGCATCCCACCTTAAAAGGAAAGATACAGTTAAAATATTCTGCCACCATAGTTTTAAACATCACAGAGTACTGTGCATATCCAAATGGAAAAGCACAGCCCCCGGAGCAGGTCCTTATTTGTCACAATTTCTAGTATTTAGGATTGTCATTAATTATATAGATCCATACAGTCTTCTTTGGGTGAAATCATTCCTTTAAAGTCAACGCCCTGAGCTTTTTCTCTTATATAAATTCATTTCTTACACTGTAAATCAAACATGAATCTGGCATGTGTCACTCTGCCAGTGCCATCAGGTGCTATACTGAACATTATCACACAAGCAAGGCTTGCACAGGGGCAATGCAACATTATCAGTTTCCTTCATATATTAAATCCCATTAGCTACACTCTCTGTTATGCACAAGCCTCTATCTCTGTGCATGGATTCCTCTATTTAACCAGTGTCTTAAAATCACAGTGGAACCTTTCAAATTAAATTGTAATAAAAAAAAATAAAAAAAATCTGTTCTTGTAGTTCCTGGCGTACAACTGCTCAGTGAAATATAGCAACTGATTTCTATTCTTTCATTTTATAACCGTTTCTTTTTCAGCGTCTCCCCATATATTTCAGTCACATGCATTTTACGCCATGTACATGCTGGATGCGGCCTTTCCCAAATTGGTTAACTGATTGCCATGTTTATATAAGAGGAGCTGAGAAAGCCTGCTCCTTTGTTTTCCAGCTAGGATGAGTAGACTGTGTCAGTAACATCAGTGTAGCTCGGGTAGAGAGGCAAGGTTCCTGGTGCAGGATCTCCCTGTGTAGCTCAGGTAGAGAGGCAAGGTTCCTGGTGCGGGTTCAGTGTAGCTCAGGTAGAGAGGCAAGGTTCCTGGTGCGGGTTCAGTGTAGCTCAGGTAGAGAGGCAAGGTTCCTGGTGCGGGTTCAGTGTAGCTCAGGTAGAGAGGCAAGGTTCCTGGTGCGGGTTCAGTGTAGCTCAGGTAGAGAGGCAAGGTTCCTGGTGCGGGTTCAGTGTAGCTCAGGTAGAGAGGCAAGGTTCCTGGTGCGGGTTCAGTGTAGCTCAGGTAGAGAGGCAAGGTTCCTGGTGCGGGTTCAGTGTAGCTCAGGTAGAGAGGCAAGGTTCCTGGTGCGGGTTCAGTGTAGCTCAGGTAGAGAGGCAAGGTTCCTGGTGCGGGTTCAGTGTAGTCTTATCAGAATGTGAGTATATAAAGTTACAGATGGATCCTACAATAACACATCCTGTAATAGTTCATGACATTGTATTAAAATATGCAAAGTAAATAATGCCACTGACTTGTATACAGATTCATATTATTCTGAGCACCTCCACATAAATATAAAATTAATTCATTATCTGTTTCTAACTAAGTCCTCTTTGCTGTAATTGTATTTTGAGGAAGGTTGTTTAATTAAACTGTAACCCTTAATGGGAAGAGAAACCATGAACTAGCAACCTCTGGCTTTATGCCAGACCTTGGCTTGTTTGCTCATTAAAAATAAAATTAAAAATAATAATTACTGGTAGGTCATGTACTGACTGAAAAGCGATAAAGTAACATTAGCATAAAAATGATAGTGGAAAAGTTACATTGAAGAAGAAATATGATTCCATAATCTTCCATAAGTAGTGGAAAAGAATTTGCAGGTAACAGCATTGAATAGACATTCGTAGTTTGATCAGTTCCATATTGATATGTTTGTTATATAATACTTGATTCATATTAGATTTTTCCTTTCACACACACACTCATATATATATATATATATATATATATATATATATATATATATATATATATACACACACATATATATACACATATACTGTATATACACACACACACACACACACACACACACATATATATATATATATATATATATATATATATATATATATATATATATATATATATATATATATATATATATATATTCAGACTTGATGAGCACAAGTTTGAAGTAATTGAAAGGTTAGGCTAGCCAATAGAACCAAAACTATATCAAACAGCAGTAGAAGCCCCACAGACGTGAACAATGTTCTGGCAGTACAGAGAATGCCATAGGCATAACTAGTCCTATTACTGTAGTTGGTGAACATATACAGTTTTGATAAAACAATAGAGACTGTACAAATAAGACTATGCAAATAAAAGCATGAATATGCACATATTCTAATACTCACTGCCCTCAGATTTCCCTACAAGAGAAAAACAACAGTCATTAATTCTGGTTGTCTTTTGCTCGCTTTTTGTTGAATTATTGATATACCCTTAAGGCAAAAACTTGGGCAGGCACCAACACCTCTTCCACAAGCTAGACGTTCTTCATTATTACATTGTCAGTCTTTCTGGCTACTGCGTTGTCTGTGAGAGAGTGAAACATGGCTAATGATCTCGTCAGAATAAATAGGTTCTGCCTTGAGGTGAAAGGTATTTTTTGCCTTCAACTTAACTCGAATCCTCTTATTTATTTTCTTAATTTGTCAATATATAGTGAGCAGACAACCGTCATTAGACTTGCAATGTAAAAAACTAAAAAAAACTGTAGTAAATGGTATTAATAAAATCAGTAAAGACAGCTGTAATCGATTTGAATATGATCTAACTGCTGTTTCTTCTGCGGTCTTGTGAAAATAAGGAAGTAAATAAATATAACCCTGTTTGTCTGAACTGCTCCTGGGGACATAGAAATATTACAGATAAGTTTTTGTTTTGTTTTTCCTAAAGGCACCAGACCCCTATCATGAAGAAACTAAATTTACACAGAAGTCCCTTCTGAGAGCAATGATTTGAAATATTTGGTATCTATCCAACAGCAAGAAGCCCAGCCATCACTGGTACATGACAGCCTTGCCAGGTCTTTCACTGTACACCAGACCAGGAGGATCTTGCCTCTATGATGCAGCGTGTGTCCAAGTATCTGTCTGACTGCTCTCTAGATAGCCCAGTGTCCAAGGAGGAAGCTTCTGACAGACAAGGCTATTGCAACGTGGAGAGCTTCAAAGACATGGAAGAAAGCTTAAAATTCCTCAAAGCCTTTCGCTTCTACATTTCCTTCCCCAGCTACAAAGAGAAAGGCTCCTTCTCCAGAGAGCTCCCCAGCCTTGCTCTCATAATTTGGATGATGATGTGTAGAATAAGCCTCACTGTGAAGGTATGTACAGGGACACTCGAAGGGACCACTCAGCAGCAACTCCACCCAGCACCCACCCTGGAGATACCTCCAGCTCTGCCACCATATGTCATCAATAGCGGATTTGCACAAGAGCAAAATTGGAGGCTGAAGTGTCTCATTGGAAGAGGATCTCATGATACCAGGCTTTGATCCTTTGGATAAATTATGCAACATCTTCCACCGCAGCCTTGAAGAAATCTTGGAGGGTTTCTGAGTGTTGTCACTGGAATTATTTTGTAATTGTGGTTGTCAAAGGTTCCGTCTTGAAAGAGGAAACCTTTGAAAACGGGCTTTTCATGTGACTAACTTGAGAGTTGATCATTTGAAAGACATTTTGGAAATTGAACATAACTCCATTTTATTATTTCAAACTGTATGACGTCATAAACTATTTGTATAAGATGATATGTACACCCACCACAAAAAATCTGATTTAGTAATTTATTTATATCTATCTATCGATTGATAGACAGATAGATAGATAGATAGATAGATCAACTCTGAGTGTCTGAATGGATTTCAGACACCACTTTGTGTACAAGCGAGATTAAATCTGTACCAGACTTTGAGATCACAGCCTGATGCATTTGTTTTCTGTTGTCCTGAATGAGAACATCATTAAATTGCAGCAAACATTCTCTGATCGATAATATACCAATAGGCATTTTCAAAACCATGCCGATACATATTTAATGTAGGGCTGCTTTATGAATATTCAATCTATAGAGGTTTCAGATTATCAATCTTTTTACTTCTGAAAAATGTGACAAGTTAATGAGATAGAACAATGAAATGTGAAAGCACAAGAACTAGGTTTACAAACTACAAGTTTAAAAATGGTGACATTTTAAAACAATGGCCGCAAATTCATAATGAATTCTGACTGAATCCTGCAGGACTGACACCTGAATGTCTTCTGCACTGCCTCTGAATTCTGAAGTCATTCATTTTGAATTCAGCCCTGTTATTTCATCATCATTTAAAAAAACATTTTGGTTCCCATTTCCCTGCCATCCCTCATGAATTTACCATTTATTCTTCACTAATTCATACTCTCGTACTCGCCCACCCGGGGATTGTGAGAAGTGTTCATTCAGGCACAGATACTGAGATGCAGCAGTTTATTCATACCGTTGTATTTGACAAATATGCAGATTATCTAAATTGGAGTAAAAGAAAGCACAGAACAAAAAGATTTTCCTCGCAATAAAAGGGGAGCAAGTGAACCGTCACTTATTCGGTGTATCTTTATTCATATTTGTTATTGGACCTGATTGTTAACCTTAGTCATTGTTATATCCCGTTTCGTCTTTTCTAAATGATTATTTCTGACCTCATTTTAATTATCCACCTACAAAAGGTTTGTAGATGGCAGCGTGATGGGTATTCATTAGCAGCTGAACTGATCTTGTCCTCATTTGGTGAGAAAGACGAGGCTGACCTCTGCCTGTATAATGTAGATGTTGGTTTCTTTGTGTAAATGTCCCTTGTTAATCTGTCACACAAAAGACAAGCAAACGCATGCCCTATCAATAAAAGCCCTTATTAGGTTCGAGACACATAGAGTAGAGAGACAAATAAAAAACACAACATCTAAGTTTTCAGTAAAACATATGTATCACGTATAAAATCCCATCTAATATTGTTTGAAGGATGCAGTTTTTGAAATACTTGTTTGAGGAATAGGTGATTTTTTGTTGTTAGTTGTCTTTCCCATCTTAGTCAGATACAATAAAAATTGAATTTACTCAGTGATGTAGTTGAGCCTGAATAGTGGTCCTGTACTATTTTCTATAGGCAGCTCAGGCATCGTTCTGCCGCTGACACGTTGACAAAGACATTGTGGAAATACTTTGATAAATGCATTACCCGTTATGTGTTACTAGAAGTTTGGCATACAAATAAAATGTCAATTCATGTAAATCTCTTTATTAGTGGCGTTCCAGTACCGTCAGATTTAGGACTGAATTTATTTATATTACTAATTATTAGCCATGTATTTACCTTTATATTCATTGAACATGCTATGTTTGTATCTGAAAAAATAACCTGGTCTTTCAAATCCACACTTAGACAGCAGCAGAGAGTTACTCAAGGCCTTTGCTATAGTCCCAAAAGAAGTGAATGCACCAAATCTAAGAATTCAGAAAGAGGCTCTGATTAGCTGTGTTTTTTTAGAATCATTGCCGTACAGCTCTGAACTTCGCCTCCATGTATTCAGTTTAATTTAAAAATCAATTAACAAATGGTAATTCTATAGAGAAAATGGTTCCTCCCAATCCCTCTCCTGCCTTTCTCCCACCACTAGGGTTCATTATGAATGGCGTAGTTTGTCACATTTCCATATGCATTGTCGTCGAGGTACACCTCATAAGGTGACATAAGGGTCCATTTAAGTATTTAGCATTCTTCAGCAACGGATTCCTGTCACTTTGTGCACACTGGGGCACAGGGTATGAGGGTGAAGCACTTCACAAATTTATGATGTGTTGTTGGGCTGTCACAGTGGTCTGAATCTACATTTCTCCTGGGGCACCAGTCTTCTGGGACAGCTTTTGGAGAAATAGGCCAGCTAGCTACCTTGATAAATCTCAAAGCTTTTTATCCTGAGCAAGGACTAACCAGATTGCATAGATGTCTCTCTTGGTTATTGATTTGCACCATTTTTGTCCAGATTTATCCCTCCAGCAAGGTTAAACACTCAATTGAATATAATTCTTTGAAATTCCACAAATACATATATAATTAAATTGTATGCATAATATAACCCATACAGAGTAGATTTATTTAGCGTTGCTTGAAGGTACATTATGGAAATTGAGCAGCGTTAAAGCAGCTCTCCAGTCCGGTCTTTCTTCTTTGACCCCAAGTATTTTAATGTTAAGCTACAGAGTCAATCTTTCTACTATACTCTGTCTAAATGAAAGATCTACATACAATTAATTACTGATTAATGTGTATCTAGCCAAAGGAAGACACTAATAAAACTAGAAGAAAAGTTTGTCGCCAGTAAAGTAAGGTTTTTTTTTTTTTTTTTTAATTTAGTGGTCGTCAATTATTTTTATTCTTTTCTCCCCAATTTAGTAATGTCCAATTATTTTTAGGCTCAGCCCACCGCTACCACCTCTGCATTGGAGGGGCGAAGACAAACACACGCCGGGCATCCTGGAAACAAGAATCAACACTCAAGGTCAATAGCTAGCATCATTAATCCAGATTAGAAGGGACAGATTCTCCAATGGTAAAAAGTCAGACAGAAGGACAAACTGTGCCCAATGATCAGCAGAGCTAAAGTGCTCTCAAGTGCTCTACATTAGACAGTCTGAGCTCACTGCGCTTCTTAGAACCCAAAAGGTTTGCTTTTGAAAGATTCTTTGCAACACTTTTCTAACTCAAGTTGTTTTTAAAATCCTGTATTATTGGTGCACCTCATTAAGAAACTCTGTGTATCTTTCTGGTTAGCCATGTTTAACAACCCCCTGGGCATTCTGGGGACTGTAGTCCTGCTACCTACATTAAAACTCATAGGACTACATATTTTCCTCTGCACTTGTTATAAAGGGTACACGGTATTCGCAGTCCTATATATCTACCCTCTATAAACTTTCCCCGGACTCTGTCGCAATATGTTGAAAATCAATCATTCTTAAAGGGGAAAATATAAATGAAATATCCAATTAGATAAACTTCTATATGCTTAATTACGTAAAAGCTCTCAGATTTGTAGCCATTTTACAGTAATGAAACACGTGTCATTTTGTCTGGCTGGCTCCAACACTAACAGATCCCCGGAATTGGTTCTCGCCCCAGCCGAATGTGTGAAAGGGGCATTGCACCAGTGCTAATCAGCTTCCCAAGTCCTGATCAAAACCTGTTATTGATGTGCCCCGAGCTTACTCTTATGAGCAGCCGAGTCTGGCCTCTAAATGAATCACCACTGTTCTCACAGCAGTGACCTTCACTATAAAAGTAGCATATGGTCACAAAACTACAGCCCACTACATAGAAACCTCTGAAGGGTGCAGTCAAGGGAGCACGGTAAGAAATCTATCACTAAAACAAACTGCCATTTCCAACAAAACAGACACTCGTATACATCACGGCACCGGCCTTCCATAATTTGAAATTTACGGGTCTGTTGTTTTTTTAGGACATGTAGCTCATACCTAATACTTTTGATAAACTTCCACCGACAACAAGCATGATTAATGATAGTTAAAAGAATTGAATCAAGGTTGAGAAAGACAGGGCCAAAAAAAAGGCAGGCGACAGGGGTTGCACGGTAAATAACATCTTTACAGAAATATATGATGGGCCCTCCTTTTTGCGGTGCCAAGTAATTACTTGTACAGGCCTCCTGTAATAATTCCTATTACAGCCACAACGGAAAAGTCAGTAACTCACAACATTGGGACAAGGTGAAGGCAAGGCCAGGCAAGCATGGATCAATATTTCATTTACTTGCTTAGCTTCCATCCCTGTATCAAATCTTTCACAGCGAGCCACAAAAGAAATAAGATTTGCTGAAATAAAAAACTGCAAGGCCCTAATTTCCTTAGGGTGCTTATATGAGTACAGAGAGCAGAAAAAACCTTTCAGAGAAACAATATGCACTCACGGTCATTCATTACAATCCACTGTCAAGGAAAAAGTGGCATTAATGTGAAATTCTCCAAATGTACAATCAATCAAGCAGCCAACACCACAATATTTTTTCAAGCTGCTAATACCAATATTAAGCAAAATGTTGACCAAACAAAGTTTTGTTGTATCCCTTTCTCTGCTCTGGTGAGCACCCATGTGTAAAAACAGCTTGGCGCCATTCAAACTGCTCTATAACTGCATAATATTCCACAGGGGTTCGGCAAATACATCCAGTTTTGATCAATAGGATACCAGTCTTCACACACAGGGTCAATTGAATGAAACTTGGTTCAGAATCTATTGTTTCAACCCTTTTTTAAAGTAAACATTTACATCACTACAAAGCTAGCTCTGACCGGGGTGCAGATATTCTCTTTTTCTTGGGCTGAGTCATAACACATTTCAATGAATCAGCTTATATTATCAAAAGAAATAAGTCTGTAAACACCAACTGCCTTGCCATTAAAACGGCTAAGCCTCGGTTCTGAATCAATATTAAATGAACCTGAAGCTCTCATGTGCCAGGCATACTAATGCCACTAAGACAGACGATGGAAAACTAGAATTTCATAAATAGAGGCTTCAGAAACTGAGCACATATAACAATTCTGAATGGGTTATCATTGCAATTCAACCAGTAGAGTTACTGAAATCTATTCACTGCAGTGTATTAAATGACTAAAACATTGCATGTAGAAAAAAAAAATAAAACAGCCAAGTTAGAATGAACAGATCAAGATGTGACATCTACAGGAAGGGCCAAGCTACAGTACAAAAAAAGATACAAGTGGAGCTTTCTTGCATTGCATTTCATTCTCCTATACAGTTTGGGTTCAAGGGTTAAATGTAATTACAGATAGAATACCAGACTCTCGAAGTGTAAACTAGTGATAACTGCCTCAGTCAGGTTATCATATTGCTTTAAGAACTTCTAGTGCAGCTCTAGTTGCCATAGTTCCCAGCTTTAACAAGAAAAACACATGTTTCTTCTCACTCTTTATTCAGATTTGATGATTGGTTTTTAGAAACGTTTGCTCCATACATTGCCAGAATTTGTATTTTTCTTTGTTTAATGCATTTGTGATTGAGTCTCAGGTCTCCTTTTGACTTGAATATAAAAAAGGCAGTCTACATAAAGTGGCACCAGAAATATTCACCCAGTTACAATAAGTTTGCATTTCAGCATTTGTATATAATAGTCAACTGTGTAAAAATAAATAAAACAATCTCAAACTGCAGCCAAGTTCCTAAGTTCCTGCTGTAGCCTGTAGCTTTGCTGTACTGCCCTGCAACGTTCTGTCCAGTACATGGCAGAATTGTGAATTAGAAATGGTTTGACAGGTTATTCAGTTGACACCAACTAGTTTAATCCAAGCCAGTTTAGTCTCCTAGCTGTGTGTAAATTATATTTAATCATATCATTCATTGATCAGTTTCAAGTTGGCCAAAAGTTTAGATTTCCTTGGAACTTTCTTTTACGGAAAACGTCATGGAAACTAACTCTCTTGTATTTTAATTTAATTAAGTCAATTCTTAGTGTCTGTAGAACTGCTGTCTTATGTCTGTTTGCAGTAAACGTCTGATCATGTTGAAGGCAAAGTTTGAACAGATTTTAGAGTACATGCCCTAGAGAGTAACCTTTAACCAAGCATACTTCACTAAAATTAGACACGCAAGATTCTTTGTGCAAAAAATGGAACAAGTGGTCTTATTTTCTGTTTTAGCATTTGCTGTGACATGGATTCCACAACGGATCAATAGAGAAGTTTGTTTGCATTCACAGAGCTAACTTTACAATTGGTTTAGATGCTTGGCTGTGTGCTAGGGCCAGGTTAGTTGGAAATATTCTGAGAGAAATCAAATTCCATGCACCTGTTTAGTGCATAACAGATTTCTTGCCAGCTCCACAGGGAATTTGTTTTGTGTTTAATTGCGTGTTATTGATTTTGTAATTCTTTTTCTTTGGAACATAACAGACCAGTGATTTGAGCTCAGCCCTGTGCCTTTACACCGATTAAATCATCAGCAGATATTTGTGATATCTGGAATATAATATTAAAAGAAAAAAAAAGACTTATGAGCAACATTGTAATCCAACAATTTTATAGAATTATGTGTATTTAATTCTCTTTTTTATTTTAGTTACAAGGGTAAGAAAGAAAGGTGGTCAGAAAGAAAGAAAGAAAGAAAGAAAGAATAGTTACTGTGGTTGAGGCTTTGCAACAATGGGGATTTCAGATATCTTTTCTTTTTCTTTTATCTAAATCAATGTAGGTTTGTGCTTCCAGATCAAATTCTTTACTTCACATCAAGAATTGAGTCTGATAATCTTCAAATTGCCTTTCTTAAAAAAACGGGCAGTTTTCAGTGAATTTTCCAGAAGAGGCAAAAACCTAATTATTGAAAAGTTAATTTACCACGTTGCAAATAAACCTACTAATGTGTTTGTAAGTCACATCCAGTTTGTGTAAATCTGTTATTGCTACTTATCACAAGATGTATTTTTTAGTCTCTCTGATTGCGACCATTATAAGGGAAATTTACCAAATAAAACAAATATATAAAATATATGAACAAACAAACAAGGAAAATGCAATTGTTTGGTCACTGAATAAAGTATTCATTCACAGAGATATATATATATATATATATATATATATATATATATATATATATATATATATATATATATATATATACTGTATATATATATATATATATATATATATATATATATGCCGATAAGTGGAGATGCTGAAGGAAAGGAAGCCATGTGCAGGGGGGGTAGGATAGCTGTCCTAACTGTTAGACAAAGCCAAAAAACAGGTAGAGGCTGGGGAGCAGGAGGCGAACTCTGGCACACAGCAGGGACATAATGGTAAGATCCCTTCATTGGCGATCATTGGATGTATTGTTTATCAAAGGACAAATAAGATACTAGCTATTCGATTGACCGTTTGATCTGGTATTGGAAGAGCCTAAAACATGCTTGATATTTACGTTATTTGATGTATGGTTAAAGTGAGTTCCCTGCCAGAACCACCACTTTGCCTCATGGGTTAGGCTCAAATCTCTAAACCCATTTGACTGTCACCTGCCTCAGCCCTATTCCATCCCAGACCACCAGATGCAAAAGTGCACATACCAACTGTGCCACTTTGCCCTCTGCATTTTCTTGATGTGAATGTCAGCACTCTGTGTGAGGCTGAGAATCAGAACACATGCAGGATCCTTTAACTAATTGACTCAATTCTGCTTCAGTTGGAGGTCTCCAGGCAAGCTACAGAAATGTCCCGTTTCTCAACAGGGGTTACCAATTCACGTTGGCCACTACTGTGAAAATGAGCAGACTCACATTTTTAAAATGAGTGTTTATTGATTAATCTCCCTTGGTTTATAGATTTATTCATGTAATTAGTATTTCTGAGGTCAACAGAAGGTCATTCGCTCCAGATCCTGGTCTCTGACATGTAAACGGTTGCAGGCATGTATATATAATTATATATATATATATATATATATATATATATATATATATATATATATATATAATTTTACACAAATATAATTATTAACTGAATTTACTCAATGACATGTTGGATGGCATCAAGGCTGGATGTTAAGGAATTCAGGCCTTCATTTACTTCTCTTGCATGAGAAGAAATCCAGTAAGGTAAGCTTAGATAACTTTTTTTTTTCTTTAAAATATATTCACATGTAACATGATTAGCTAGAACACATGTCCAATGTTTTTTTTTTTCAATTACATTTCATGTAAACAGGGAATTGAAATTCCACTGCAATGTAAACACAGGATTAGGAATTCCAGTTTAGAATTCACATATTCAGAATCGTCATGTCTTTGATCTGCTCACAAACAAACACCCTTCCAGGGCTTGCTGCTCCAAAGCCAGCTGTGTTCCTGCAGAAGAGAAGAATGGAAGGTTCATTCCTGCTGAATTCCAATATACTGCCTAGAGCCTATCAGATTACCCTAGATGCCTTAAATACAAAAATGATAGATGTATTATATGGAATACTTATCCAGACAATGCCATTATTACGGCATGTTACTAGAAAGGTCACAGTTCAATTCAGTTTGCATATTTTTCACATTTTTGCCATGTAGCCATTCAAAGCACAGTCTGGTAACATTTAACCATTCTATCTCTGGAGATTACAGGAAGTCGAAAGTACACGTGCCCTTATTATCCCTCCCCAACCCGTTGCCCTTCATTTAGGCTGAACTTTTTAATGGTCTTACTTTTATGAAACAAGCATTGACCGGTTGCTGTGTCTCAGGAGAAAGAGCTGCCTCCAGTCTCTGCCGTTATCATGGTGTCTGAATGAACTATGCCAAGCGTTCCTGAATTTCTAAAAGACAAGACCTCCTGATGATCTGCATTCAGGGCCTGAGCCGAGACCCTGGAGCTGATAATTGCCTCTGACAGGATTTAATTACCTTGCCCAGGACCTTTTCTCTGTTTGATTGGAGCCCACCTCCTGCCTCTGATCAAACAAGACACTAATAACAGGCTGAGCTGCAGCAGCCAATCAGAAGCTAGGTCTGATCAGTGACCTTGCTGAGTAGAAGCTGATTGGTGGTGTCAGAGCTGTCAATTGTGTCAGTGAACCCCCTGACAAGGCAGTGAGGAGATTGAGAGAGGGAGAGAAAATAACAGTACTGTCTGTAGGCACTTTCCCCTAAAAAAAAAAAAAATGCCACCGCTTCTGCATTGAAGATCATTTGGTAAGGTTAATCTTCGCAAGCATAACAAAAACCTGAATTTCAGGCCTTGCATATGATAGATCTATAGCTATAGATTTGTTTAGTCTGTACGTTAGTCAGCTGTATTCAGTACCAATGTCATTAGTACACTGCTATCCTACTTTCCAATGCAATTAACTGTCATACTTTAGTTTGAACGTCATGGTACCCTACAAACAGCTTTCTCGGTTGCACACAGGAACACATGGGATCATACAGACAGGTATTGTTGTGTTTCCTATCATTCGCAACCTGCAAGCAGGCTGGAGCTCCGTTAGTTTAGCATGCCATCCTACGGCTCAGCTGGCTGAACATCCTGCTGTTGTTGCATATGAGCACAGCTGCATGCCACAAGCAAACCAATGCTGTGCTGAACAGTACATTGACTGCACTTTCAGCAAACCTAGTGTGAATAAGAAGCACAGTTTCTCTGCGAGATTGTAGGTCTGGTCTGAGTAAGCTTGCCCTGATCCTGTTAACTCTGAAAAGGATCCTACCTGCCTTTCACGGTCATTGGAGTTGGAGAAACATCTCTTGTCAGTATATTGGGCTGTAATTTTGTTTGTTTGATGTAACAATCAGACATTATCACACTGACATGTTACACATTGGGCCTATTGTTTTTAACTTCACATAACATTTGGTTCTGCAATATGTACAGTGACGTGTACAGCTTATCCCAGTTATATCACAATCGATCACTCAGAATGCTATCACTGTGACTGGGCTTATACTGAATGGAAGATCTATGTCTGTGACATGATTGCTCACAAGGACATTTGAGAAGAAAGTCCGGTGTGTTTTCCTTGTGGTCCAGTTTACTTTTTTGTTTAGATCATCTGGGAATGAATCACACAAGGGAGGGAAACAGGGATGTGGCTGTTTAGAGTGGTGTAAGTTTGGTTTTAAAAACGGAGAGGACAGTTTCTGTAGCTGGGCATATAGTAATACAATTCAATATAAATGTAATTTCCTTCAGATTGGCACCTTTGAGGTCGCGAACTCCCTCTTCAGAGGACAAGAGGGGTATTTCACAGCCACTCAAATAGAAAATATGTGTTTAGTATTGAGAGCATAGATTTCGGAAATGGCATCACGATTGAGAAGTTTCACAATGAAAAGAAAAATAAAACTTGTAGAAACAGTTCTTTACAATCGGGCTCTGCTTTCTCATATATATATATATACAGCATATATATATATATATATATATATATATATATATATATATATATATATATATATATATATATATATATATATATATATATATATGATCTTTTATGTGGCCTTCATTCTTTGCATGTTGAAGCTCTGCTGATGTGTAATCATCATAATGTGATGTCTGGGATAGATCTTATCGTCCTGAGAAACCGCAGACACAAAACAAAAAGACACAAAAACAAAAAGACACATAAAAACAAAAAGACACAAAAACAAAAAGCCAGCAAACTGCATTCTTGTTCTGTAGACCAATGCTTCACACATGATTTAATTCCTTTTGAGGCTCTTGTAGTTAAACACAGAATTGCTTCCAGCATACTGCTAATTATGTTAAATACCATTAATTCTTCAATCCGATTCCCTTGTTTGTAGTTCAGATTCCTTGTTTGATTACCTGAATCATATTTAATAGGCTGCCACACCTGAAGTTATTTTAATTTTGAGTTACAGAGGCAGAAATCATCACTACATTTAAAATAGTGTGAATACTTCAGTAATCAGCAAGATTTCTAATGGGCTTGACATTGTTTTTTCCCAGCCACAGAGGCGCCTATACATAATTTATTTCTGGGAAGATATCATCTTTTGGCTCTCAACAGTATTTGTAAATTGGAGTGAGGTGTTTGTGTTTAAAAGGTTCCCAGCTTCAACAGTAAGATCAGGTAAGGTAAAGCAGGCTGTGTTTTGAGTGACTAGCCTAAGCTGGGTTTCCGGAGTGAAAGCTCTGTAAAATTAAAGCCTTTCTGTTGCATTTCATACTCCGAGACATTTGCCTTGACATTTAACACTCTATTATCTGGCAGCCCCTTGTCCATAAGATGAAGCCTGAGGGATGACAACCTAAAATATGCCAATTTTCTTTTACAGGAACAAATATCTTAGCAACCAGAACATACCAGCTGCGCCACACAACGTGACAGAGCTAAATGTCGCCCAGAACCGCCAAGGATGGAACATATCGTTCTTATTTTATTTTATTTTATTTATTTTTTTACACTTTTGATAAATGCTATTTTATATGGTGTCCAGCATACAGGATATTGGTCATCGAAATGGGTTTTTGATATATGAAGAAGTATTGTCATACTGTATGCTTCTCTTCCAACACCTGATTCAGTCATGCATCAGTGCAATATACTGTACTGTACAGCTGTATGAACACCAATATATATCAGATGCTTTATATGGGAGTTTTTTTCCACAATTTTTTTTATGTCATACAATACCTCACTCACGACTTTGATGAAATACATTACACCTTTGCATCAGATGCTCTAGATAGCTATTGATTTGGGGGGTGAAAGCCCCAGGAGAATGGATAGGTTTGGTTTGCACAGTAATGCAAGGTTTATATTTATCTGCAGAGGACAGAAAATAATACATCTACATAGTATTCTTGGCATATTTATCAGTTAAATTTCATTATAGATTGAGAGGCTGATTTCCAAGCCTCTTTCGGTTTTCTAATATAAATATTTTTCTATACCCATGTCAAATATCAGTTGCAGAAGACAGCATGTTTAAAGTAGCATTCTGTTTGGGGGATAAAACATCTTAAAAGGGAAAATGCTCTCTTCTGACCAGATCACATATCAGACAAGAAAACACCTTCAAACCTGCTTTTATATATAATTATGATATAATAATAAGCAATCATGAGTTTTTGTCCTTTAATGTCAGTGATCAATTGCATAGTGGATTTCCCCAGATGCTATTTTCTTCTAGAGGGCTTGGAAAAACCTGCAATGCTTTGCAATCACCATGTTGCTATCCACAGAAAGTAAATTTTTATGATGAAAGAATGGAGCTACTTTCGACATCTTTTCTAACTGACTGATGCTTTGAAAGTGACAAGGTGGGAGGCAGCCTCCTACCAATAGCACAGGCCCATCCAGCACTCAGGTACTGTCAGGTGACAGGCTGAAGCCTAAAAGTAAAGCAAGGTTTTCCCCTTTACACAATAAGTCTTCAAAGCCCTCCATTTTATATTGCAAACACCATAGCTGTGCTTGGTGGAGCAGCATTCTGTCTTTTAAAAGCTGCAGTGTTATCCCACAATAATGATGATGTTTTTTGGGGTTTTTTTTTCTAAAATATTACTCTATGGTGTCTCGTTTACAAAATGTTTCCTTAGTTTAGCCTTCTGTTCACTCTCCTTTATCAGAAAAAAAATTCTTGCCAGTCTAGTTTGTTAACATTCGGCCTTTAAAACCTGCTAGTCATTATATCTCTCCATAAGCCAGATAGGTAGGCCCGCGCAACTACTTGCAGCAGTGAGAGGTTATATATGACATCTTTAGGCCCTGTTATACAGTAGGTCTGAAAGTAAAACAGCGACATGTAAGGGAATTCTCCTCATAGCTAGGTGCCTAATGATAGAAGACCCTGATTTACAAATCTATACTGCTGTAAAAGAAGCCAGTGCTGTGTTCAAAGTCCTCTGAATCTTAATTATCCTAGCTCGAGGGCAGGGATTATCCATAAACGAGCATGAAATCCCAACGGGGTTACCTCTATACATATTTCAACAGTAAGTAATTTGATTAGTGTACCTGGCATCAAAGGGGACGCTGTTTTGAGTACCGGTGAAGATAACAAAATCAAAATGTATTAATTGTGAAAGCAGTATTTCCCTATACTGTCTTTACAGTCTAGTAACTTTTCTAATATTTATATGCCATCATATTTTGTGAATTATAATGTGTCATTAAAATATTTTTACAGACAGAATTAAAGAAGACTAACATGCATGGCTGGATGTTTGATTTCTATAACCTTGGGCCCCTAAATGTATTATTTAAATAGTGGAGGTTTAGATCCACAGCTATTTAGATCAGTTATTATGCATCTCAGTACCGTTCATTTACACAAGAAGGATAAAGATCCTGCAGCTGCCTGAAAAAACAGAAAGAAAGCCTACGTATGTGCCATCGTGTAGTGCATTATCAGATTGTGATTAAGGCTTACGGTATGCGTTTAGCTTTGATATTGTGTATGCTTCCCTCTACCAGCAGAGCAATAGCCCTCTTTTGTTGTTAACCACAGTATAAATCATTTACAGGTTATGCATACATTTGTGTTATCTGCTCCCGGAGCCTAGAATGCCAATCTGATTAGTGAGAAATGTGGTAGCAGTGGTCTAAAAACAACGTGAGATCCCAAAACAGCGAGAGATACTGTCTGACGGGGCCATGCATCTTTATTTTCTGTTTGGACTGGTTCATTAAACAACTGTAAATCATTTATATTCTGCCTGGCAATGTAAAAGCCCTGAGTGCGGAAAATGCAACACTGTCTTAGTTTTAGCTCAAGGGATGTTAAAGGAAGGCTCATTTCGATGGTTTATTTGATGCTGTTTTAAATGAGCAAGAGCCAAGGCTTACCCGGCCTCTATTTCCTCTTACTTCCCATTAGCATTATTATTATTATTATTATTATTAGTTTATTTAGCAGACGCCTTTATCCAAGGCGACTTACAGAGACTAGGGTGTGTGAACTATGCATCAGCTGCAGAGTCACTTACAATTATATCTCACCCGAAATACGGAGCACAAGGAGGTGAAGTGACTTGCTCAGGGTCACACAATGAGTTAGTGGTTGAGGTGGGATTTGAACCGGGGACCTCCTGGTTACAAGCCCTTTTCTTTAACCACTGGACACCACTGCCTCCTAACGATAACAATATTGCCAAACTTCCCTTTTTGTTTTGCAGTTGGCGTTTTTTGTTTTATACATTTTATTTTTCACTTTGGGGGTATGATCCAAACCCGATTTCAGTCCCACTTTTATCATAATGAGTTAGCCCATATTCACTGATACGATCCACTTGGGGCTGAACCATTAATTGTTTTGGGGTGGGGTACAGTGCCCATGCTGAAAACTATGTGGGTCAGATGGGGTCCTACTGTAACACAGGAAGTAAATAAGCAGAGTGTTTCCATTAAATGTATAGCATTTTGAATTAAGAAATCAGTGTCTGAGTCAAAGTGATTTTTTTTTTTTAAAGCCTTTGTTTTTTATAAATGGTTGATCAACAACTTAGCTCTGTTTCATCCATGTAACACACTCTGGGATGTCCATGAAGAAAAATGCAGTAAATGGTTATGCTATTTAGCAAACCTGTATTCTTGTTTGATTTCATTTACAGAAAACACCTGTGTATATTAATAACATGTGCCATCTTTTTGTGGTAGCGTTCTAGTTCTGAAAAATAAAACCAACCATTTAAAAGCAATGTCATACTTTTCTTCATTTGATCACAACACATTTACCAATAATATATCAAGGCTGCTGTGAGAAAATGAACTCCAGACAAGGAAAGGTTTTAATTGCCCTTTCTGACCTTGCTTTTCAATTGTTTTTGACCTTTTATTAAGGAGGTGACATTTCCCAACATCTACCTAATCATGTTTTCATTTTTTTTCCATTGATTTAAATTCAACTGCAATAAAAACAAAATGGTCAAATCTTCAAGAGCAGGTCAAGATGTTGAGTAACGTCCACATGTTACACCGAGGTAAGATTCAAACCTGTATCCTCTGGCAGCGTTCACTCAATCCTCTTCCCCACTCCCTACTCCCTAACCCTATTAACCCTCTAACTCACTGGGCTGATGCATTGATATGATTATTTCATATTCTTTCAGTGCTCTGCTTCCTGACTCTAGCAACAGCTCTGCACGCGCTGCACATTCCCTGTGAAGACGATGACCTGCTTCAAAGCATAGTCTTTATTACTGACTGTGTATCATTAATTATTTTTAAATACAAATTAACATAAAAAAACATTAACCCTTTTTTTTGGCTTCTGTACCACTGTATCTGGAGGCTGTGTGGTCCAGTGGTTAAAGAACAGGGATTGTAACCAGGAAGTCCCCGGTTCAAATCCCAGCTCACTCACTGACTCACTTAACCTCCTTGTGCTCCGTCTTTCGGGTGAGACGTTGTTGTAAGTGACTCTGCAGCTGTTGCATAGTTCATACACCCTAGTCTCTGTAAGTCGCCTTGGATAAAGCCGCCTGCTAAATAAACAAATAATAATATTAATAATAATTTGAAAGGAGCACTGCAGCATAGAGTATTGGGGGACTCTACAAAGCTGCAGAACAGTGTTTGTAGTGTTGTTCCTTAGGTGTTTTAAAGTTAAGAAAACTTCAATGAAAAACTGAACTTAACATATATAACATAAACTGAACTGAACATAAGCTAAACTGAACTTAACATATATATTAGTATGCCATTGCATACCATTTGAAGCAGTAGTAATTTAAATTAGATTTATCCTAGAAAGAAATGTGATTATTGATCATGAAACTGTCATGACTTCAATATTAAGCTGTGAGCTTCACCACTGTGCTGCTCAACATAACTGTCCAAATGAACTCCTTCTGGATTCTAAATCGCTGCATTCAACCTCAGTGAAATCACAGGAGGGTATCTTGACTTCTCAAAGAAGTACAGTAACATGGAATAACCTTTTTGAAAGTTGCTAAACTAAAAACGAATCAGCAAGCGAAGAATTGAGTATTGTGCTAAAATAACAAAAAAAATCTTTCTGCTCTGCTTTTTCTCAGATGAACTTCCCTATTACATTGGCTATCATGAGTAGCTCTGTTGTGAGTTACAGTGCACAGCCTCTTTGGTTGAGATTACGATTGAATTATGGGGTTTCTATCACTGGCTTTAACAAAGCAGCACATTTGAAAAACTGTGATAATAACAATTGTGTATTCATTTTTCCCCAGAACATACTTATATCCGCAGCGTTCCCTAAAGGACTGCTTTAAGGTATCTGATTGTAAATTGCACTTTGTACAAGCTAAGGGTTAAACAGTCCCATATGGTGAGGCTTCAACCTTACATAATAGGTCCTATGTAGTATTTTATATTAGATCTACTGTAACCTGAGATTATAAATTGCGTATTAAAAAAAACCAGACGCCACAACATGTCTCAGACCCAATTACTTTTGAAGATATTAAAGGAATTAAGACAGTGGACTGCTTTATAGCTCACATTTTAACTGGCTGCCATTCCTGGATAGAAAGCCACAGTGCTCTTCAGTGTTACTCAAGCCATGCTGTACATTCAGCGGCTGATTTTATTATTTTTTTTAGTTAATGTAATAACAAGGTTTCCAAACAGTTATACTTCATCTTGAAAAAAAAAAAAACTTTTAACAAAAAACAGAAAACCGGAGCTTGCATCCCAGCTTCAACAATGGTCTGTTATTGGATAAGTATTCATACTAAACCAATCTGATGTTACTGTGGGAATGAGCTGCAACAGGGATGTCAACAGTGTATTTCCAGCTGGCTGCTGTACTTTGATGCAAATATAACCCAGTTGGTTTAAATTGTGTTGGATTGTGCAGATGTTGATTATTGAATGTAAAAAGACTTTGTGATTTGGGTTATAGATTGATAACCATCTATATAGACAGATTGGATATTTGTTTCAAGAGCAAAGTTTGTTCCCATTTTTTATGAAAGGAAAATATAGAAAAAGCAGCAAGAAATTTCTTTACAGTAGTTATTTCAAAATAATGTCCTCAGACTTAAGTTACGTTTTATTTTACTAAATAAACAGTTCTAGTTACATCCTGTGCAAATCTGGGACAGGCTAAGGGCTGGGAGCCAAATTACTGTAAAAAACAGAGTACACAGAGGTTCATGAGATCCATAATGAGATTACAAGCAATACACGAAATAGCCTCAGTCGTGCATGACTCTAAAGACTCAACAGCTTTGAAAATCTTTTACTGAAGCTAAATGCACCACTGGCTTAAAGCAAAATGGTATTATATCTTATGGGCCACAGTTTAGCTTGGCTTATTGTATTTCATATTATCCAAATCATAAAATGCATTACTGATCGTAAAGGGAATTATGTAGCAGTGATGCAGGATACAATGTCATGATTGTGATGCGGGATAACTCTTGTGTTGAAAGTAAATACAAAATACAGTAAGCTGCAGTGGCTTGCACAAAGCTGTTGAGTGAATATAACACATTTCCCTATGCCTGCCATGTCCTCTCAGTGGCTTGCCTGTATATTTAGACAGCCCATCTTCTCCTTTTCCCCTGCTCCCTGGCTGCTGTGGCAGATCCACACATACATTAATACATTTCTATATTCTGAGGCTGTGTATCATATTAGCGCTCCACTACTCCTTTGCCCCAGCACTCGTCTCCTCTCGCAGTGACTCTACACTTCTATAATCTTACACTCTATATCCATTACACCCTGCCTTTGGAGATCCCTGAACTCAGTGGCAGATCTATGCCAGTGCCGCTATATTGCAGCGTTTTTAATTCTTTATTTCCCTGTGTGTTTTGCTTCCTACCCTCAGCATAGTAGTAATATCTGACTTCATACTGCACTACTGTGGTTCTCTGCGTTTTGCAGGCTTTACTGTATCCATGGACTACTCTGACATTTCAGTAGTGGTTTTGTCCTTTGTTTGAAATACTTCTACATGTTGAGCCCCATCTTTTCCTTTAATGACTATGTCCCTTAGCTCACCATGTACTAGCAAGGCATATCAAGCAAATAAAATACAAAGAACGTTCCCTTTAAATGTTTTTGTTTTGATGCCAATGGGATTAAAGCACAGTGCCCCAGGTCTTGCACTGTTATTTTCACAGAATGTTTATAAGTGCAGTATTAGACTTAAACATCCCTCATATGTCTAGCAGAAAATAAACAAACATACCCACTAGTTCAATGTTGGCTTAACCATGGTGCATGGTGCATGGTGCAAGTTTTCAAGGGATGATACGAAAGCAACGATAAGGGAAATCCCTGGTAACAACTGGGTCTGACAATCACGTGACTTCAAGAATTAGTAGAGTACAGTATCCTGTATCCCTCTTCGTTCTACACAGAGGCTTCCATTCCCCCTCCATCTGCACTGCTACAACTCTTTTTGTATTGTTATGTAGCATCTGACCTCATGTACTCTCAGACCTGGTGGCAGCTGGGCATCCTTTGTGGTCATCTCTCTGATCCTGATCCTTATTAGTCCTACAGTGCCTCTTCTTAATGCATTTCTGCATTGCAACGCCAATGCCCCTTCCTCTCACCCCCCTGACAGATTGGTAATGCATTAGTGATATACTACAGTATAGCATGCCTCCATTCTGTAATTTTTGCTTTCAAACTCCAAAATGAGTGCCTCTGTGTTTTTTTTTTAAGTTTTTGCTATTTACTATGTTGATTAGTCTTCTTTGTTTTCTACCAGCAAATGCATCTTGTTGAAAGACCAATGTGTTTGCATTCCCCAAAGGCAGCCCCGTATCCTTGCTTGCTAGTAAGTCTGCGAGTCATATAAAAGCAGGAATAGTAAATTAAACGTTAGATCAGTTATACCTCAGAAAACAAAACTGAGATTTAAAAAGCAGGTGCCCTTTGTTTTTGTCATGCTGCTGAAAACAGCATAATATTTTCAGTATAGGTTCCTAATGTAACAACCCACATAAAAATGAATAAATAAATAAATAAATAATATATATATATATATATATATATATATATATATATATATATATATATATATATATATAGTCCAAAAACACAATAGTCTTCGATAATATAGTATCTATGGCAATATTTATATACTAAGTTTGTTAGTCTCTCTCTCTCTCTTTTCAAAAGCCCATACGGAAGAGCACCTAACAGCATGTTTAGTGTGCCATTTATTTCCGAACACAAACTGACAACGACCTTTATAGCTGCACAGCCATCTAGGTCCTGGTCTTGTTGGAAATTCACACTTCACATTTCAGAATTGTGCAGAGTGTAGCTTCTCCTCCTGGAAGCAACGCATTGTTTCTATACTGCGCTGTCTACACGGTGTGCGTGGCTGCCTGCGTCTGTGTGTGAGCTCGTGCTCTGCTCCCTGACCCCAGTGGCAGTCCCTTCTCACTGCACTGCTCTCCCAGATCGAGGCTGCTCTCTCGCTCTCTCTCGCTCTCTCTCACTCTCTCTGTGTTTCTGTCTGTGTCTCATTTCCACTCCAGCCAGCCGAGGGTCTCACAGGGTCGAAGGTTCTGCCCTGCCTGATCCAACCTCAACCTTCCAGCCTTCCAAATCTTCATGCATTCATTCTCCATGGATCGGCGTCTCTAACACGGAGAGGGCAACCCTGGGACACAGTATAGCCAGATGAAAGGTATTCACCCCGATTAGCGAGAAAATCGCATGGAAAAAAATAAATAACAAAACACAAAGCCGTGGGTTAGAGGTGCCTTGTCATTTACAAGGAGAAAGATAAAGTCTAGTGCAGCGGTTGCTGCATATGCCGTTGATCGCCGCATTGTTTTAGATCAAACCCATAGTTTTAAATGGCTTAATGTTGTATTTTAATAACACTCATTTATATTTTAGGGTATTATTTTGTTCAGTGCTGTGTCAGATGGTTAAATTCTCACTTTGTTCCCCCTTTCTTGCGAAAGTGATTTGGTTTGTAGTTGTATTTTTATTTTATTTTTTATTTTTGCGTGGTGTTTTACTTAAAAAAATACAGTTTTTAGGTTACAATAGCTTTATCTACAACAGTGCAGGCCAGGTTTTATTACATAACACGAAACGTAGGGTCTGTTGCTAAATACAAAGAGCAACACTTCAAATTCAGACACAATATCTGAATATCAGGTTATGGTTATTGCAGAATTCTGAACTATGTTTGCAAGAATCTGCATTTACAATCCGGGAAAGGTGAAGTGTTATGTTATGTGTAATGCACAAAGTAGCTATTTCTTGCAACATTTGTTTCAGAAATGTTTGCATTTAATGAAAGTGCAACCATAATTTGACAGTTGTTAAGGGTTCTGAAATAGCTATCTTTGAGGCCTAATTTGTTTAATACAGAGGGAGGGATTTGGATGAAAGTGACAAAGCTGGAGTAAAATGTTATTGGTAGGTTTAGGATTAATCGCGGAGAATGTGCATTTTATTGCCTGCATTTGCAACTAAAATGCAACACTATACAGCAGCAACATCATGTATCGCAGACTCCTGTCAAAAGAAAACCTGTGCTGTGCCAGATCAATTGAAATATATTAAATAATCTCCTCAGCTGAACCCCAGCAGCTTTGGCATTGTTTTGATTTTATGGTAACAATCGTGTAGTAGTAATAGCGTCGTGGATCGCTTAAAATGAATGACTTTGGGCAGGAGATCTGTACAAAAGCCAAGAGAGTGCGATGCCAAACCCAGGGACAAGCAAGAAAACACTAGCGGGTTGAGTCTGAGCTTCAGTCCGTGACAGGGTGTTTTCTAGATGGGCTGAAAGAAAGCACACCACCGGCAACACGCTGATGGATTAGAGTCAGTTCCTAAAATGTAGGGGAAATACTTTTTTTCAGATTAATTACAGTATTTTAATTCGTTATATTTTGATAGTTTTTTTTTTTAAATCCTTGCATTGAATGAGGATTTGTGGATGCATTGTAGAGCTTAAATGACAATAACCGGATTACTACTAACTATTACCATCTTCTAATTATTTGTATTTATACATTTTATGTATGTTGATTGCTGAATTTTTAAACGCGTTTAGTGTACGTTTTGCCTGAATATGACGCTTAAACGTTGTACATAATATATACAGGTTATCTGTAACTTTTTTTAAAAAAAAGTTTGGGCTGTCTGATATTCTTTGAATACTAGTATCATACAGAAGTATTAATTGCCATTTAAAATGTTTATGATTTATGTTTATTTGTATATCATTTTATTCTTTAAAAAAAAGCATATTGTATTTACATAAAGTCGAACCCTGCTGTATTTTAGAATGTAATTATGGTCAGTGTTAGGGATCCTTAAGCAAAAAGTGTTAAATCTCATGTTAAATAACGTGCCTCTGTGGAGCAGTTTGCACCCTGTCTGATCTGTAGGGTCTTGAATGCACTGTATTCAAGGGATGTTATAATGTGTGGCCTGAAAGTGTTAACATTATGTCACTGTTTTAGTTATACTCTGTGTAACACCTCATTACATAGTTACATGATGAACCAAAACAAACATAGAAATATCCTTTTAAAAAATACACAAATACCTCTGGTGTTCTTTGGTATAGTTTATCAAAGACACACATAATGGTGTCCAGATATCAATAATTATACTGGTAATTTTAGGAACTTTTAATTTATCTTCATAGGTTTAGACGTTTCTTAGTCAGAAGGGTCATCACAGGTAGGCCCTGGAATCTCAGTTGACTTTTGTTTTGCATGCAAAGTCTGTCCTGGAATCACAGATAAAACTATTGCAATATTAAAAGTGCATTGGTGTATACATACAACACAAGCTGAGAAGCATTACTGCATTGTACTTGAAGGATCGTATCCAGTTGGTCGGATATTGGCTTTTTCAATGAAACTGTGTTTCAATGTACTGTACATACGTTTTACTTGAGAATCAGTAAGTTGTTGTAACAGATTGATTTTATAATTTAACAAGTGGTTTGGCTGAGTATCTGATTTTAATATGTTTGTTATGTGGTTGAAAAAAATAAACTACTTAGACAAATTAAACGACTACTATCATATAATCTGTAAATAAACCGCCAATTGCTGCATGTTTCTGTTTTGGTGTTCAACCAGATTCATAGTCGTTTAATGCAGGTAGCTGGAAGAAGGTAATATATTTATTTTTTAATGGAATTGTGGACTTTGCTTCCATCATGGTGTGTCATACCAAGTATAATTAATGGTAAGGGTACGTAGTTTTGAATGATTTAATCAATTCTATAAAACTGGGATAAATACTTAAAACAGAAGTGGTCAACTTAATATATATATATATATATATATATATATATATATATATATATATATATATATATATATATATATATATCTCAAATTAATAATAAAAAGTTCCTTTAAATTATTATTATTATTATTATTATTATTATTATTGATTGTGTTCTGCATGATCTCATTTTCTTTCTTATTTTTTATTCCATATTCCCTGCTTTCTGTTTTGTTTTCTCTGTAGATTGCAGCGCGGTTTTGAAGCTGATCGTCTTCTGGTTTTTGAATTGGGATTCTGAACTATGCTTGCTGCAGTAATTTGTCCTGGATACTTGTGAATTGCTCATGTCCAAAAGACGGAAGGATGGCTCATGGAATTCCATCCCAGGGCAAAGTTACCATCAGCGTGGATGAGTACAGCTCCAACCCCACCCAGGCCTTTACCCACTACAACATCAACCAGAGCAGATTCCAGCCCCCTCACGTGCACATGTAAGTTCACTTAAACCACTTTTGTTATGTCAGTTAGCGCTACAGACTGGTTATCCTGGTTTAATTTGTTTAGCAAGAACCTCAGTCCCTATCACAATAAGGTGCATACAAAAATGTAAAAAAAAAAAGAAAAGAAAGGATGGCTACAGTCATATTAGATTTGATCCATGGCTGAAACACACACACGGATGTACGCATGTTTTAACTCGCAGGATGCGCTGTAGCCTGACTATAGCCCAGTTTTGGCCTTCTGAAATTTGCAATTGACTGTGACAAACCAAAGATAAAAACTGCTAGAAAAACTAAACAATTCTGCATTGGTGAATCTGTAAACCTAATCGCATATATTTTTAAAATCAAATCAGAATTTTGTATCTAGTGCAGTGTAGAAGTATAATTTTCTAAAAGGAAAATAAGTTTGATAGGAAAATCCTTCATAAAAACTCTCTGATAGATGCATATCTTATATTTTATTTATATTAGTATATTACATTGACTCGAGCTTTATCAAGTATACACTCATATAAAATTCAAAATTAGACTAGTGCTGTATTACCCATGTCATAAATACCCACTAGTCCATTCCCAGACAAGGGTATGTAAATCCCATCCACTGAAGCAATGCTGGTCTGTGGGGAAGGGGTTTGGTTATCCAATGCATTTTGTTCAAGACAGTGGGAAGCTAATTTTCTTACCTATTGAAAAAGTAAATGCTTAATAAATAAACGTCACTAACATAATTTCTTCATGCATGGGGTCCAATTAAAAGGCAGAAAACTACCACATAAGAAAAAAAGTCCTTGTTGTTGAAATACAATTTCAAGGACCCTAGAGAAAGCCTGCTGAAGTATTCTTATTTAAATCTTTAGTTTTACACAACTGATGATATAAAAGATGATTTAATTATAGTTGTGAAAGGAGGAAGCCTCAGTTCATTTCCTGATCCTGCAGTATTACAGGCAGGTTAAGTACCTGTTCATATAGCTCGTTACATAATGTTTTCTGTTTTGTCTGGTGGAAGCTGATATAATAAACACAAGTGGCCAAAAAGAGACTAACTAGTGACACTTTATCAATTAGAGACAGTCTGTCCAGATAACACTTAAGAGGGACTGTCCTGCAGCCCGCTGGACTGAGGCAGTATATTTCATATTTTTTTTAGTTCATCAAACATTTGTTCCATTGGGAAAGTGGTTCAGTTCACTTGAAAAGTGTGTCAGGTATTTGTTTTTTTTTTATCTCTCGTTACCTCAAGGTGTTGAATCCAGGATGTTATTTTTATTATTATTAGTTTATTTAGCAGACGCCTTTATCCAAGGCGACTTACAGAGACTAGGGTGTGTGAACTATGCATCAGCTGCAGAGTCACTTACAATTACGTCTCACACGAAAGACGGAGCACAAGGAGGTTAAGATTGCATTTATGGAATGAGATTGCATTTATGGAATGAGAAAGCTATGATGTATTGTTTTAGTTTTTTTGTAGAGTCTTAAATCCTGTGATAGGAAGCAGGCCTTTCCTGACTTTCATATCAAACAAGTGTTTGGGCCATGCTGGGAGTCAGGGTTGTGTCCCGTGCAGTCTAAGTAATAACGAAGAACAGTGGTAGGCCTTTAGTGCCTATAGATAGATAGATAGATATAATATTTTTTATTATTATTTTTATTTTAGTTATAATAAACTATTTTTAATGCAATAAGAAGCCATTAGATTTGTTTTATGAAAGTTGTAAAAAAAAAAATATATATATATATATATATATATATATATATATATATTTTATTCCCCAAATTTTATTGCATGCTTTGTTATTAAAAAATAAATACATAAATACAAATATAAATTTTCATCTCCAAGCTAAGTAAGAAAAGGTAAATATTTGTCTTACCTGTGATCATTATCATTGTATTTTCTTTTTAACTGGGAGCACAGAGAGAGCAGTGCTGTCAGGCACATGTGTCTTTGAGGAGAGTTGATAAGCAGGGAAGTCAATTTCCAGCAGCCCATTCCTACAACAGAAGATGCTATCCCCATTAAAGTGTTTGCTTAGGGACTCAGTTATAAAGTTTTTTTCCCATTTCCTAAAACATATTTCTGTCAAATATTAATGGTGATGTAAATTGGAAGATTTCTGGTTTAATGACATCTCAATAGTCATGCTTAAAAGGGTACAGATTGCTAATAGAAAACAGAACTTTCCCTAAAAAAGTAACCCTATAGTTACTGACCTTATATTAATTCTTTAATTATTTATTTGTCTTTTTTTTCTTTTCTCTCGATTGAAAACTTGAAGCGAAACTTAATTCTTAAGGGTTTCACCGTCCCTAAAAGCCACATAGTATTATAGCATGAACATGTATTTAGTTTTTGTTCTAATTGTTAGATGCTAGCTGCAGTTAAAGAAAGTGGGCTTTAACAAACAGCCACTGTTGTAAGCCACAATATTATAATTAGATGCTGCAGCACAGAAGAAGGCATTACAATTATGCAAACTAATGTTGCTGTTGTCATCCAGAGTATGTTTGTAAGTAGTTATAAGTGCTATACTGTGCATGTAAGGGCTTGTTACATCATATGCAATAAAAAACTGGGAAAGGGTGCTGAGCTGCACAGTACTGCAGATTAGCTAGTCCGCATGGAAATCTGCAGTCAAATTTCTTAATCTGCAAAGAGAAAAGTGAGTTTCCTGCAAAGAACTTGTCAAATTCTGCGGCAAAGACTTTTTAATGAAAAACAGTGTTAACGAGTATTAACAAAGAAGAAAAAGTAAGTCACAGTTAGTCAAATTCATGTTTTATTAAATCACATTACTAAAATCTGGAAAAAAAGTTTAAAAAACAGAACAAACATGTTTGCCGTATTTTATGAAAATTAAAGAAGAAGAAGAAGAAGAAGAAAAAAACACACACACAATAAAGCAAAGAGTTTTCACTGTTACAGCACTGACTATTGGATGCCATTTTGAAAAATATGCATAAAACATAACAATTCTTAAAAAATAAATAAAGTACAGTTATGGCCAAAATATATGACTGTATTTAATCACAGTAGTAATAATATTTGCCTAGCAGAATAAGATTTTAGTGGTGCACTGGGATTCAAATTAGCATTGGTAAATTTTACAAATGCACCGTTTACTGTGTACGAGGTACAAATGTAACAGGGTATTTTTAGAAACATTTGTTGTTCATCAAAATGTTGTAATTTTAAAACGTATCCACATCAAAACAACACATAGAAACTGTGACAAGCGCTTGGAAACAGTGACAGGCGACGCTGATTGGCTGATAAACTAGCTTTTTTGTTTCTTTGACCAAGGTCACAATGTGAAAGTGCTACCATCACATACCACAAAACAAATGGGAAAGTAACGATAAAAAAATCAACAAAAAACTACGAAATCTTTTCGTAAAAAAAAAAAAGAAAATTAAAATAATAATAATAATAATCTTACTTTGTTTCGTTCTTCAGTAGCCACTGTTTGTCTATCCATGGTCGTTGTCACAGTCTTCTGCTGTTTTAACAGAAGCTATGATGGTGAGTTATTGGAAATACTGGACTTGCATTTTGCATTTGTGCCCTATCTTTTGCCGTTATATTCAGTGCTAATTTAGATTTGTTTCCAGAGTTCACCGATTGCCTTATGAATCTCTGCATGTCTGAACTAAAGCTCACACTGAAACCCCACCACACTTCTCACTATGCAAATAGCGTGTATGAGCACTAGTGACATATTCAGTGATAGTAGGAAGCAAATGCTTGAGATTTGGTTTTTTTTGCAAAAATTGAAAATTCTGCAAGAGAGAGAGCACATTCCGTGATTTTTTCCGCGATCGCAGAATCCTGGAGGGGCTAATTAGCAATCCTAACAGAAAACCTTTAACCTCTAGGTCACCAGTTCAATTGTAACCTAGGTCGATATTGATTTAAAATAATTTATGTCTGATGGGTGGAGAGGCGGTCCTAAGATAAATTAGTTTTGGTAATCTCAGTCCTGCCCTTGGTGGTCAGGTGCTCCTATAACAAAGCAAATGTCACAATTAGTACTGATTGATGCTTTTTCAGCCTGTCAGTCACAGTGTCAAGGGATCACAAGGAATGGATCGGAGACTCACCCCTTTGCGGTAGAAGTTTGTCCCTCTACGGACTCATTGGCAGGAGCTTTTTGTGGGGGAGCTTGTGATGCCACTGTGCGAGCAACTCTCCTAATAATGACTTTGGCCTGCAGTGTAACTTGAAATGTATTTGCTTACGATTGTAAGTCGCCCTGGATAAGGGCGTCTGCTAAGAAATAAATAATAATAATAATAATAATAATAATAACTTTCAACAACAGAATGATTTACTTACTTTTTTTTTGGGGGGGGGGGGTTATTTTTAAAACCTGGTACGAAGTGTTTGAGGCAGTTAAGTCACTTTCTCATATTCATAAGGATAAGTCTTCATTTTAACTTCATTGTGTTTTATGTTTGCTAAGTTACTTGATGTTTTTAAAGTTCCAGAGCTTTGTTAACCAAGTTTTAATCAACATATGTAACCTAGCTTTAAAAAATATCCATGCTATTTATTTGATTTGATTTCATCAGTGAATTAAAAATGAAACCCCTTTACAGTATCTATTTCAAATGTGTTATTGTCGGTCTTCTTCACCACTGTTGAACGCTTTTTTCTAACTCATGAACAAGGTTAATGGAATATCTGTATCTGTTTCTTCATGTGGGTTGTGGGTTTGATGCTCAGACACCCATTGATTTTGGAGGTGTTATCCCCAGGGGAAAGGGCATGATCTATATTGCATACTTCAGTGTCCTGATGCTTCAGCAAGAAATGACCCAGCATGCTACTTGCTATGGGTGGATATGGGCTTTGATTTATTGTGACTGCAGGGATAGCAGAAAACAGGAAGCTTAACAGCAGCTGCTAGTAATTGTTTGTTTGTTTTTTTCACAAAAACAAGTTGTCTAATTTCTTGTAGATAAGTTACCTTGTGGTTTCTGCAGAAGGTTGATGTAATGGTCATTATATTGAAAGGCAAATTTTACTCCTGCTGGAACGTTTCCCCATCAAATGTAACCGTGCTAAATGTGGCGCATGAGCACGCACTTTCTGTAGTATCCTAGTTTCATACATAGTGCCTTAGACAAATAAGGAACTCTTTAGTACTGCTTAAGCTCATCTAGTCAATTGCATACTGGCCAATGTCGTCATGCTGGAAGCGTTTAAACCTTTCTAGCATGTACCACAACCATATGCATTCAATTTAAATGAAGACTATAAAGAACCATCTGCTTGACTGGCTCACCGTGTGGTTAACCACAGTCCTTCTGCTGATCTCTTTAGTTTCTAATAATACAATCTCAGACCTGCTCTGACCACATCTCACAATGTAAGTGTTGTTTTCTTTCCTTTTAAATATACAGACAGCGATGGCCTTGACGGCATCTTTCTCTTATTTAGCGGTGCCTATCCTGGTCAATACAGTAGATAGAATCTGCGCACAGTGGGTAGTTGGCATTTGTGCAGTGTTTTGATTGTGTTCCCCACATATCTGACTCCTAAACCTGGATTAGGTAACTGAAAATGTGGTAATGCTAGTGTTTGTATTATACCATTATCAAATTTAACAACCAAAAATAATTGTTGGGCAACTTGGGAAGCGGATGTCATATGGTTATCTGCGTTGTATATTTTAAAAGCGTATTTCATGCTGGGACTTTGCTGTCATGGAGATATCACGGTTGAACGGCAGGAATGCAGAAATTTGTTTTCCGATAAATACGTGCAAAGGACCAACTGTACAGGTACATTTCTTTCTTTTTTTCCTGAATGGTAGCAGTTCATAACACACATTGAACATGATCACACCCTTCTAGTGTCGGCATTCCCACGTAGCCGGTACTGTAGTAACAAAGCTGCAAGTTTCTTTTACGATTGACATCTCTGATTCATTGTAAAACACAACTGAGCTACATGTAATTAATAAAATGCTGCTCCAGCTATATTTCTTTGTTCTATGGCCAATCAGTCAAATTTAGTGCTGGGATAAATTATCCGAATACTCGAACGAATAGTTTTTTTTGTTTGTTTTTTTACAAATCAGATGTTTGCATTCGCTAGAAATGACAAACATACCTTGCAGTTATTTACTGACTCCCCAGAATTTGCGCAACAGTTTTTTTAAAAAAAATGGCAAATGAAAAAGAGCTCTTGTGAGACACTGGCAGCAAAAAAAAAGTAAACAAATCAGATTATGCGCGCGCACATAGTGATCTCTATGGAAAGCCATCTGGGCAAAAATGCGTTCTGCTGCTTAGAGGGACAGAAAAAAAGACAAGCACGTCATTCTGAAATGCCTCGCTTAAACAGTACCCAGCTTCATGAAAATGTGGTGTAGTGATATATATATATATATATATATATATATATATATATATATATATATATATATATATGGAATGTAATAAACGAGAACCAAAACGGTGAGTTCTTGTTCCCCCTTCACTTTACAACGCCATTTCCACGTTTGTTTCATTTTAAGTGTTTAAAGTTCAATATCAGTTTTCGTGTGAGTGTTCAGCTACAAAAGGCACAAGTAAACCTCATATTGTTGTTGTAATTTATACAAACGTGTCTATGGCGCCGTTTACTGTGAAGAAACGGCAAGGAATGGAAAAAAAAAAACTGGTGTCAACTTTATGTACTATTTATTTCGGGGATAAACAAAACAGCATTTAACTTGAACTGCTATTTGGCATCTTTTGTTTTTTTTAGTTAATTCACTGGTAAGTCCTACACAACTTATTCTTTACTCCTGGGATATGTTTCTACTTTAACGTGTCTTTAACGTCTTGCTGTAAAATAAAGGCACACACACACCGGCCAGCAGTGCATTTCATGTCAGATCTTCAATATAACCTTCTTTTGCATTGCTTTCAAAAGGGATACAAACTGTTTAAATTAACCTCATTTTGTATGCATCATTGTATGGAGTATTCACCCAGAGTACTGGCAACAATTTGGTTACAGTTCATACAAAGGTATTAATATATATATATATATATATATATATATATATATATATATATATATATATATATATATATATATATATAAACACAGCATGCTAGTTGGCATTTATAACTGAAAATACTGTACATGCATTTATAAATGATTCGTGAACTTCAAAATCAGCTTAGTTAATATAACTGTATTCAGAGGAACCATTGACGTGTAAGAGAGACTCTTTCTAAAACTTGGCCCCAATCATAATAATAGGAATATATCTCTTTGGTACTAATGTTCTGTTAGGGAATGGACTGACGTGGTGTGTCTTTATTGATAATAGCTCATTTCTCAGTACAAACCTCACCACCACTACAATGACTCTCTGTATCCCTCTGCCCGTCCTTCCATCACACTTGTATACATATACTGTTTTACATATATCTGGAGTCCAACTGTGATCAGATTCGGTTCAGACCATCTTTACCACCAGTCCTTGAGACTATCAGAATCTGTGACTACATGGAGGACATTCCCCACTCTGATTCATGAATGTGTCTTAACCTTGACCTGCAGAGACATCCCTCTACAGAGGTCAAGGGGTCACAGGAGTCCCATTGCTTACATAATCCCTGGTCTCCTTTCAACAAAGACTGCCAATTGTTTCAGTTTATGCATTGCTTTTTGCAGTGCCGCTGATGTCCAGATTTGAAACATCAGAACTAATTGACAAAGGATAACAAATTGAAGTCTTTCGAGGTAAAAGAAGAAACTTTGTCAGCGTTTGGAATTTGCTTAATAGATATACAGCTATGGCCAAAAGTTTTGCATTACCTGATTTAAAAATTAAAAAAAAAAATTAAAAAAAAGTAAAATAAATGTAATCAAATAAACTAGAAAATGATATCGCAAGCCATAATACCGGAAGCCATAATAGTAGTAGGGTATTTTATGTTAGATTTTGAAATGTCACATTTTTAAATTGTGTTCAGTTTTTTGTTTAAGTATATGAAAAACGACAAAGCGGTATGTAGTTCAATATGTTAACGTAACATTTTTCATCCAGGTTTCATTCCATTTTATTAGTTAATTGTATAGGGCGATGCAAACTTTTGGCCAGAGCTGTACATTGAAATAGGGAGAGAGAATGTGGTTTGTTTTCCCATACTGGTCCCAGAAATGTATGTATTTTCAAGTACTGTACATCAAATCAGTTTGACATGGCCCTTTTCCCCAGACCTGTCGTGTAATCTAATCACTTGCATTTAAAGGTGGGACAGTTTTTTTTTGCTAAATGTATAATTTGCAAAGCAGGTAACTGTTACCAGATGGATTTCACTCCTGGTTTCCCCACATGGCTCTTGGTTATTTGGGTAGCAATTTAGAAATTCTTTCCAAGACTAAATACTGTGGGGCACACTGTCTGGCATGATTTCTTTACAGTTCCACTGTAGTCAAAATAAATTAGTTTTAAGATAAAAAGCACAGTCAGATAGCTTCATTCTGGTGTTGACATTTAGAAACAGTAAGTTAATGAGTCTATAACACGGCAATCTCCTTTGGCATTTTATATGTAGCCTTTTCATACCAAATTTGTATTTTTCTTACATTTATCCATCATTATTGGAGGTCCATCCTCCTTGAACTTTTTTTTTTTTTTAATGTAAATATATTAATACAAATAATTTTAAACCAAATACAAGGGTTTATTTTAATAATCTGAATAGTGGGAGATCTTAATGACCCACTTATTAACATTACACTATATATATATATATATATATATATATATATATATATATATATATATATATATATATATATATATATATATATATATATATATATATATATATATATATATATATATATATATATATATATATATATATATATATATATATATATATATATATATATATATATATATAATCTTTAAGTTATTTTTTAAAGCCAACGATTTCTTATTTCACATGATGATTTCCTACAAAATGGACAGAAAATAAGGCTTTCTGTTTAATTCCTCAGTTGTGAAATGTCATACCACTTCAAGTAAAAGTTCCAAAGGTTGTTTTTAATATACATTTAAAAATCTGAGCGTTGGACTGTAATGTATGATATGGTGCCTGCCAGAAGTGCATTGCTTTGATACTTCCAGCTGGATCTTATTAACACTTAACATCGTCTCAACCATGAAATTCTGGATCAATCCTGGTAAACCCTACAGGCAACAGTTGTGCTTCTAATATTTGAGATTGAGCTTTACTGTACATGCATAACATTTTGATCTTTAACACAAATGTTGTATTTTCTTTTGCAGGTATTGCTTATTATCAGAAAATACATATTTCAGATATTCTGACATTTACACATGTCATTAAATTGTGCTTGAAAGAAGGTATCAGGTTTTTTTTTTTTTTAAATGGAAATGGTTTATGTGAACTAGTTCTGCAGTTCCTTTTAAGCAGTGTTTTTAATTGTATTAACTCAGTGTTTACTATTTCATCATTCAGATGCAATATGGCGTATGCTACAGCATGAATATCATATTGGTTAAATATTTTTTGTAATTGACTGACTTAACTTGCATCTTTGCAGGACCCCAAGCTATCGCTATCCCAGATTTTATATATATATATATATATATATATATATATATATATATATATAATATTACATTTACATTGATAATTTAGGCAGTTAATGAATACAGTACAATCGATCACCTCTTGATTGTAAGCATCTCTTTTATATCGCATCAGCCTGAAAGCTAAATAACGAATCTCTGTATTTTCCTGAAACTTACCCATTTTGGAATACCTGACAGGTTAATCTGGGACCCTTCATGCACTGTACCAAAACAGTTTACCGTTCCTCTCTAGCATACACAGGACAGTAGAGCCTCTTTTTAAAAGAGCAACACTGCGGGGTGCTGTGATATTACCCTAAGTGCCGTGTGTTCCATTCTCTAAACCCCAGGGTGGACCCGACCCCGTACGACACTCCCAAACCAGCAGGCCACACACGCTTCGTCTGTGTCTCTGACACACACTCCCGAACAGATGGCATCCAGATGCCCTATGGGGATGTCCTCCTTCACACAGGCGATTTGACTGAGCTGGGACTGCCCTCCGAGGTTAAGAAGTTTAACGACTGGTTAGGTAAAAGAGTCCTTTTTTTTTCTCCTTGCTTCTATCATACCGCCAAATAACCTTTTACTATCTAAGTGCCATCCAGTACTTCCTAATTAAGTTAAAGGTTTTAGTTACTGTTGTCCCTTACAAAGAATGTCTGCTGAGTTGCATTCTTCTTTTTTTTCAGTTGGGCAAAGTGAACACTGTGTTTATTAAAGAAACATCAACTTGCTGTATTCCCACCCACTCACTCAGTGTTATATAGTTAATGTCTTCTGAATGTGTTTGTTTTTTTTTGCATAAAAGAGAAAGATGCCCCCAGAGTAATTAATTAAATACCCTGTTTATCTTTCCTGTTCTAGAATTAGCAGTCTTCCAAGACCTGTATACAGAAAGAGATAAGAAATGTCTAGGACCTATAGCAGTACAATATACAACATGTCCTGTATTTTATTTGTCATTAGATTAGCAACTTCATTCATCATTAATGCGATTAGTTAAATGTTGCCACTCATGCAAAGTATAGTATATCATATCTCAGTTTCTCAATACGGGTGTTAAATTAATGTTATATCACATCATCCACTCAAAGCTTTCACATGCAGTAATCATTCTAGTTTTTCATTCTTTTTTTTTAACGAACAGTTATTTAAATATGGTATATTGCACGTAGCAACAGTTTTAACAATGACATTAAATGTTGTTACTTTTTAGGAGGACTGCAGTTGAAAGTGTTCACAAAATCATTAAGAATGAAAGCATACTGTAGCTAAACCAATGAGTTTTTTTTTCAGTACACAATATTTGCCATTTCCTTTGGTAAGTCCATAGCCGTCATTTGTTGTACATTAGGGACGAAACCCCACACTGTAGACATTTTAATCTCTGGCACTTCAAATGTGAAAACAAAAAGCCCAATGTAGAAGTATTTATTCGTAAGAAAGCTCAAATAAAATATTGCATGGCATGACAGCATGTAATCTTATAGCATGTTTTATTTGCTCATAAAAATTAGTAGTGTGTGGAATTCAATTGAAAGCTGTCCAGCAGTCTTTCTTCTACTTCAAAGCCTGGTCAATGCAGTTCGGTGTCTGATTTATCAGACCATTCACTCTGCATGTCATGAGCTTCCTTCTATAGTGCTACTTATACTTGTGTTCTGCAGTGACAATTAACCACCATGTGATGTTAAAAAAAAGACACAAACTGGTGTGAAACTATTATAAAAATAATACCCACAGCAAACATTTGAAGTCGTGAATGCCCTATGGGGACAAACAACCAAACGAGCAAGATGGGCCGAATGGCCTCCTCTCGTTTGTAAACTTTCTTATGTTCTTATTTTGCTTCGTAAAGTCAAATGAAACCTGCTGAATAATGTTACGTTAACGTTTTGAATTACATACCGCTTTGTAGTTTTCCATATACGTAACAAGAAAATGACACATTGAAAAATATGATGTACTGTACTACTATTACGGCTTATATACTTTTGTGATATCATTTTGTAGTTTCTTTGCGTAATGGTGATAAATAAAAGATTAAAATTATGTTCAGATTGTTTATTTTTATTGTTATTAGGTCTCAATACCTAAAATTCTAGGTGATGGAAATCTTTTGGCCATAGCTATACCTTGTACAACTGCTTTCTAAAACTAAGTAAAAAGTTAGGTGGAACTGAGGCCCAGAACCCTATTGAAAAGGAATCCGTCAAAAAAAAAAAAAAACCTGAGTGGCCATTTCTTTAACTTTTGTAAGTTCGGATTTCAAATGTAGAGAGGCTGTAAGGTGTCCACATCCCACCGAGTTGTCTAGCTGTTTGAAAACGATATATCGGTTATAGCTGGTCCTTTTAAAGGGTACATAAGGATAGCAGGACCTCTCAGAACTACATATCCTGTCATCCTCCTGCTCACTAGTAAATCCATCTCAGTTACATATTTGAGCAGGAGGATGATGGAAAATGTAGTTCTGAGAGGTCCATGCGGGTACATGGGAAGCCAGGCAGGGAATGCAATTTAAAAGTTAAGTGGTCAAAATGTAAACAAAAAAACTTAAACCAAACACACACCTTACGTAAACAGGTGTAGCAACACATGGGCACATGTGACAGAATACAATAAAAAGGACCTTACGTACCCTTTAAGTCCTAACTGTGGAGTGGGTTCAAATAAACCAAAGGGACAGGGTGTGTTCACAGCACAAATATTAAGCAGATGACGGCAGAAGACATTCAGTTTGGATTATGGTTTAGGTACCTGGCAGGACAATAAAGGACCGCTAATGCCTGTCACGTCGCTGACCTTTAGAGTGGTGCATTCTTGTTTCTCCAGCACTGTCGTCCTGAACTTATCTAGACTGTTATGCTAAACACATAAATACAAGCCCTTTGTTCGAGGCTGTGCTGCTTAGATTGGGAAAACATATTGTTGATCCCTATGTTTAATAAAGCTGTCTTATTCCTGAAAATGTTGAATCGTGCGCAGAAAAAAAAATTTAAATAATTTAAAAAACCTGCTGACCTTAAAAATTATTTTCCAGGCTTTCTCAGTGAGCAGTATAATTGTTGCTGATTTAAAAAAAAAAAAAAAAAATGTTTGAATATTGGTCCCTGTAGAAATTCTTTCATGTGTAATTGTGTGTTGTCTTCCTTATTAAAAGTTAGATGATATATTAGCTTATTTCAGCCATGCAATATATATACCGTATTCCTTTGAATTTAAAACGCAGCCCAAATTTCCCACCCTCAATTTGAGGAAAAATAAAACATCAAGTAAATATGCATTTACAAAGATACAACCTCAATTACGCATATGGAGGCAGTTTGCAGCTGTCTGCTATCACACAGAGCATACAGTTATGTGCTGCTTCTCATTTCCAGTCATGATTACTCACACCTGTTTTTCTCCCAGTTTGTGAACTGTGATATTGCTTGGCATGTTGAAAAATACGTGGGTCTGATCAGCATTTCCGATCTGTCCAAGCTGTACTGTTTGTTAGAAACGCTGAAATTGAAAAAGCTTCTCTTTGAAGCTAATAATGCTTCTTTGAAAATGGCTGCCTGTATGTCATGGGTGATTCGAGATCGTTGCAGTGATGTTTGGTTCGTCTTTCCTCGGCAGTAAGTCACGTTGCTGTTTGTGTACTCGGGTAGTCTTTTGTTGGCGATTTTTAATACACACATCACTACTTTACTCAAATTTACGATGCAGGCTATTTTTGAGATGCAGAAAATTGTTAAAGTGTGTCTTACATTCGAAGGAATACAGTGCGTGTGTGTATATATATATAGGATTGACAACAGAAGAAGTCTCTCAATGGCTTTATGGGGGCTGAGAGACTGAGCTTGTCTTTTACAGTGAGAACATGAAGAGCAAGAGAATAGTAACTGAATTGGTTAAGCTTGTGTGTAATTATAGCTTGCAGGAAAATGATATTAACTATAATACACACTCCTATACACTTCACAGTACTGTCCTCGTGCTGTGTGTTTAGATTTAGAATTGTGTCTCTATATGTAGCTTATACTATAGAACCAATTTCTGAATGTATATGCATCTGTTTTTGTTGCAGCAGTTTCACTATACTGTATATAAAGTGTTTGCTTTATTAATAATACACCTGACTTTGAAATGCATATCCTGTGTTGGATAGTACTTGATAATATGTTGTAAAAATATGAATTTAAAGTAGCGGTACAGTGTCTGTTGTGCTTTAACTGTGCTTCAGTGTTTCTCCACGATACTGTGTGTTGAATATGAACAGAATGTTTCCAGCTGCCTTTGATCCAGTGTAAGTGAAAAACTGTGCATTTAGATTACTGGTTTCTGTTCCTTCCTTTTCATAGACTAAATGTGTAAAACTAATGCATTATAGATGGCTTTGTTCCATCAGGGCTTTCTTACAAAGGAATTTGTATCGACGGTTTTTAAAATAAAGTTTGATGGCAATAAAATGCTCTCATAAAATTCCCTCCTGAGTAGAGGAAATAGAGTTGGTTTGCAATAATTGCATTCGCCAGCGTTTGCTCATTCGCTCTCCAATATGGGATAAGCCAATTGTAGCCAGTGATTTCGTTTTGCACGTTGAAAAAGCACCATGTAAATGGATCTGTGATGTAGTTAGAGGATGCCTTAGGATTTTGAAATTGAGAGGTGGCTTTCCCTTATTGGATTTGGATGGGCTTATGAAGCACTGCTGTATTTCAGTCGAATTTAAAATAAAGGAACCCAAAGTTTCACCCTTCCTCTTTCATTCTGATCACGAGCAATAGGTATCGACAAAGACTGGAAAAGCCACAGAACTGCTGTTAGGTTTTAGAAGGCAGCTTCAAATCTTAATTCACTGCTCTCTTCAGAGGTGAGCACTCTCCTTTCAATACTGTGTACTGCAGCAGGCAAATAGACTAAAGATGCCACTGTACAGTAACTGTATCTGAAATATGTATTTAAGGGTTACGGGGAGTTTGTAGTGTCACACACTGTTACTGCTGTTAGAAATGATAAACGATCCTGACTAAATTGAAGGATGGCTTCCGTCCAAGGGGTTTGTGTCACTGTGAAAGTGCATGCATTATGAGTTCTTCCTCGAGGTATGGCATTTATATATTTTGCAGTTTATTAACACCTGTAGGCTTCATCTGCAGCCCGCTCCACGACGCATGATAGTATCCTAGCATGTTGTGACTCACAGTGTGCTGTTACTGCAGCAAAGCAAAGTGTTCCTAATTGCTTTTTTAATTTAATATTCACCAAAAACCCAGAAGGTATGAGAATAAGGGTGTGTTTTGTTTACTGCAGTGTTTACATACACAGGGACACGCTTGAATTTCTTTTGGTATAATAGCAACAACAGTACTGTAAATACTGTAAATATCATCAATGAATAATAAGCCTAGTCTGGTTAATCTAATTAAATATTAAAAATACAAACTCCATTAGGGCACCGCTTTCTCAAAATCTTAGCACACCGGCCCTGTGGTGCTGCTGAATAATAGTACTAGCAAACCCATCACAGTCTGGAAGTGGAGATACAAATAAATAAATAAATATATAAAAGCAATAACTAGAAGGGCACCCCATTGAGAAGCTGTAAAGTGTATCCACTTAGGAGAAAATACTTCATAAAGAGGCCAGGAGAAAATAACATGTGCTGCATTATAAAAAGGTAATAATGAAGTCAGTATTTATCAACAACTTAATTAAGTTTTTAAAAATATATGAACAATGACACTGTTCCCTCATTGAAGAAGGCTCTTTACTTTGTAGAGTGTGATGAATGTGTTTGCCTAAGCAGCCAGTGGACTGACCTTACTCGATTAAGGCTGTGTTTTTGTTCCCAAAAATACTTTTGGTCAAAATGCAGCAAACTTGCAATGAACTGTGCAGATGTAGGCCCGGTGATGGTTTTCACAGAGCTGTGTTCCAATATGTTTTTCAGTGTCTTGCATTACCAAATATCATACAGGAGCACATGACTAAGGAGCTAAACAGCCTGCACTGTTCATTTCAAAGATGTAATTACAAAGGCTTTAAAAAACATTTTCTGACTTGAGCATTGCAGTTTCACACCTTGTGCTGCAGACAACCAGTAGATCCCTGCCTTGTCCTTTCTGGGCTGCACATAGGAATGGAACTAAATGGTGCTGGGTGGGATTGTGTTATCTGTAACACAGGGCAAAGGGAAACCAAGTACTTCCCATAAACACATTTGGGCAAGATTAAAGATTTGAGCATCCAGTAAAGTTACTAAACTTGAAATAAACAACCCAGGAATTAAATTAAATTATTTTTATTGTTTTTATATATTTTTATACATATATGGCCTTAAAGCAGAAGTGACTACCTTTTTTTTTTTTCCTTTCCTCTCTTCAAAGCCCCTTGTGTTGCAGAATTCTCCGTTGCTGTGTTACATAATGACTTTTCTTTCCTTTTCTAGGAAGCCTTCCTTATGAATTTAAAATAGTAATCGCTGGAAACCATGAGCTGACGTTTGATAAGGAGTTCATGTCGGAGCTGGTGAAGCAGGATTACTACCGCTTTCCGTCTGTGTCCAAGTTGAAACCAGAGGACTTTGACAATGTTCAGTCACTCCTGTCGAACTGTTTATATCTGCAAGACTCGGAGGTGACAGTCAAAGGATTTCGAATATATGGGGCACCTTGGTAAGCTATACTTTTTAGTTCAAGCTAATGGATCCCCCACCCCCTTTTTAAATAATCTATTCATGTTGCTACATTTACATTAAATGCTGAGAAATGAATACACTGACGTGAGTGCAAATGTCTTGTACTGCAAATACAACACAAACGCATAATGAAGCTCTTGGTATGTGCCCTTTTATTTAAAACCTCTCTTTTATGCAATGTATCAACAGCATAAGAAAGGGGTAACTCATTATCAATCGCCTTTTTAAAATTTGTAGCTCTTCCATGTAGTAGCATATCTTTGTTTTTTTCTATTACATTTTTATATATAGTTGGAATGCATCAAGTGCGGAGGTGTTTTGAATATAGAAAAGGCTCCCCATTTTGAAGGCAGCATTAGTGTTCTAGATGAATGCATCATGTGAGGCAGCACCTGTATAGTGTGAGAATGGAATTCCTAGCATAGAACTGTCAATGTTGCCTGTGGTCAGTATCCATGAATGAGAAGCTGAGCTGTTTTCATATCTGAAAGAACAGAGGCACACAGCATGTGTTAACCAGTTCAAAACTGAAGTTAATTCAAATTGGTGTGAAGTTACCCTAATTAAATTGAACAAAACAAACGTGTTATTCCTGCTCATGTACTAATTAAACTGAGAGACATTGTGTGAGAGAATGTCACGCTACATCATTTTATGAATATTTGAATAAAATATAACACATGATTTAAATTAAACAAACCAAGAAAAGGCTAAAGAAAAATAAATGTTTATTGCAGTATATTTTTTCTAGCGTCAACTTTGAAACTGTTTTTTTTTTTTTTGCATTGTTACAAGGGTGAAGCTTAACAGATCACTAAACTGACCTGATTGTTAATAGCCTTTCATGTAGATTTGTAATATTCAGCTCCCAAGCATGTGCGTGAGCAGCCAAGCTGTGGAAGTGCTGCACTGTGCTGCTGAGAGCTTCCCCAGTGGAATGAGCACAGATTCTAAAGAGCTGAAGCATTGGTGTTGCTTTTTTATATACTCCCTTCTTGTGAACATCTCGTCCGCACTCGATTCACTTAGTCCCTTTCAGCGTTTTCAATACTAATTAGAATTTTACCAAATACTGTAGGTGTCAGCTGCTGCATTAAGCAGACTATGTAACGTAAAAACAGAGGTTCTTGACCTTTTCACTGTCTACGCCTCAGACCCTGGGTACCTGATGTACTATACTCTGCGTGCCACATGCTAGAGGTGCTGCATATGCTTTTTATGAAAAAATGAAAAACTTGTATATTACAACTTGGTTGATTTTTTTAATTTAAAATTGTAATTTTAATTTTAAAAACCTAGAAAGATTTGACCTACACCAATGGTGTTTTTTTAATTATTATTATTTATTTTTTTTTAAATCGTTACCAGTGGTATCAAGCATTAGAACTAGGCACGTTGTCAAGCACACATTGGCATGTGTTGCTTGTGCAGCATATGTTCTGACAGTTGGTAAAAGAACAGACAAGAACAGAAGCTGCTTATGTGTATGACAGAACCCAGTCAGACAAGCAAACATTGAATAAATGGGACGATGGTGTGCATTCATATAAAAAAAAAAAAAAAACAGTGAGTATTAAGGCTGTGCCATATATATATCATATATATATATATATATATATATATATATATATATATATATATATATATATATATATATATATATATATATATATATATATATATATATATATATATTTAAATGAATTCATAATCTTGTTTGTTCTATTTACTTCGTCGTGTCCCCTCATAATTTTATTTAGAGTTCCTTATGTATTTCTTTTGTCTTTTTTTCTATGTACAGTATCTATCTCCTGTTGTATCCAGAAACACCTTTGAAAACAGTATTAAAATATATTCATATTGAAATTATTTTGATGTCCTTATGCCTGCTATCTTTTTACCCAAGCTGAAGCTGGCTAAACCTAATCTAATAAAACAAACGCTTTGGGGGAAAAAAAGATTGCATACACTATTACTATTAGTGAACGTATTGCTGAATTTGAATATATTTAATTGAATATCCATGCCAGTATGATTGTATAGTAATGATCAGACAACACACACAGTGGTCGTCGTGTGTGCACCCTGGCTGGGGAAATGCTCAGGAAAGGCAGAGGGCCCAGGTTAAGCTACATGTACACGCTGCCTTTGTGCCGAGGAGTTTTATAGCCTTCCAGAGCTGTGAGCAGCTGCCTCATCAGAAGAACGACGGCTGTGTTTAGCGCCGGCAGGGTGTTATCTCTTGGTTTAGAGTCGTGAACTCATCATAGAACAGAGCTCAGGCATTGATGTCATCAAAGCTCCTTATTGCACTGCAGTACAAAGCCAGGCATGTTCAGTCAAAAGACAGATTGGCTGATGATTTGTAATGAAGACAAGTTTACCCATCACCTGTGTTGCAGTTTGATTTCCATTACATGAGAGTAGATGTTAAAACTTCATGCTAATTTGAACTTGGCTCTCGCCAAGATAAGCACCAACTAAGACGTAGCTTCACAGTAAACTAATGTGATCCATATGTGTCTCCATCCATTTGCGCTTCCTTCCATATGATGATGTAGATATCCTTCTGTCTGGTGTTGATGGCTGAAGTGTAATGCTGGCTCCAGGGATCAGCTTATTTTGCCTCCCTAAGCGCATCAGCACACACAACGGCTGCGATGCTGGCTCGGGGATCAACCATAGTGCGGTCTCCCCAGCGCATCAGCATGACAACCGTCTGGATTGAGCTAAGTAGAGTACATCTCTGGGGTCTTCAAGTGGGCACCTTCCATCCTCGGTGTTTCGTCGACCAGCCCACGACACCTCAAGAGGGCTCGACGGTGATTCTGGCGTCCCAGCATCACCCCCTCCGTCCCCACTCAACTCAGCCCAGCTTACTTACCTGTATATCAGCCTTTCTTTCTTTCTATTGTGCTTGAGATCCCCAGCCAGAATCTTTCCGTCTCAACCACAGCCAGTTGCTGCTCCTCTCTGCTGCTTCAGATAAGTTCTTCACTGTGCGACGCAACTCTTGGCCATTGAATCCGACATCTCTGAGAAACCGGGTTGTAGAGTGTGCCACAAATCCTCGACATCCCACTTCCACTGGGTAAACCCAGACTCTCCATCCTCGCTGTTCCGCTTCAGTGGCTAGTTGAGCATACCGCAGTTTCTTCCTCTCATCGCCTCATCTACAGCATCCTCCCATGGCACTGTTAACTCCACCAGGTAAACAAGGCGTGCTGATCCAGACCACAAGACAATATCTGGTCGAAGGTTTGTGGTGGCAATCTCAGGTGGAAAAATAAGCCGCTGACCAACATCCGCCAGCATTTTCCAGTCTCTAGCAGCTTCCAGTTGTCCTGGGCGAGGATTGGTTTTAACACCTTTTCTTGGTGGTTGCTCTCCTGGGCGGAGGAATGTTATCTTTGTGTGTAATGTTTTGATGGAACAGGTGGCAACTTATTGGTCATGTTACGCTTGTCTTCCAATGCTAAGGCCAAACATCGCAGCACCTGGTCATGGCGCCAAGTAAACCGTCCTTGGCTAAGAGCCACCTTACATCCTGTCAAAATGTGCCTTAATGTTGCAGGTGATGAACACAAAGGACATGAGGGATCCTCTCCTACCCAGAGGTTTAGGTTCTGTGGTGATGGGAGAACATCATATGTTGACCTTATAAGGAAACTGATCCTGCTCTGTTCCATTGACCATAGGTCTTGCCAGCCAATCTTGCGTTGTTCCACACTCTCCCATCTCATCCATTCTCCCTGCTTGCCCTGGGAAATGGCCTTTATACACCTCATCCTCTCCTCCTGCTTTTGCACCTCGTTGACTACAAGCTTCCTCCGTTGCGCTGGGGCTGCCTTGTGCCATGTAGGAGGAGCTGAACTGAGACCAAGACCCCTCTTCCATGCTGAACTTGCCCCATGATATCACCAATTCGAAGGGCAGCCTTTGCATCCTCCACAGCTTTCTTTGCCACCCACTTTCTTCCAGTTTTCAACACAGGTGCTGCCTCCCTTACGCATTTGTCGCGTGACTCTACTAATGTCATTTCCAGTCGGACCTTGGCGCACTTAAACTCCTCGGTTAGAGCGGAGACAGGTAGCTGCAGTATTCCTTTACCATAAAGTCCCACTCTGCTGAGGCAGCGTGGAACTCCCAACCATTTCCTGATGTGTGAACTGATTAAAGCTTCCAGCTTCTCTACTGTTGTCAAAGAAACCTCGTACACAGTCAGTGGCCACAGCAGCCGTGGCAGTAGGCCAAACTGAAAGCACCAGAGTTTTAGTTTGCCTGGTAAAGCTGCTGTCTATGCTCTTCAACCCTTCCACAGCTTGTTGTCTAACTTCTCCCACACGAACTGTGTCCTTTAGATCCCGTCGTACCATCTCCCAAGGCTCTTCACTGGCTTCTCAGACACTGTTGGTATTGCCTCACCATTAATGAAGAACGTTTTATCTACTACTTTACCTTTAATTATAGAGATGCTCCTTGATTTAGTGGGCTTGAATTGCATTCGTGCCCATTCAATGTTATTGGTTAATTTGCCCAATAACCGATTAGTGCAGGCTACTGTTGTAGTCATGGTTGTCATGTCATCCATGTATGCTCGAATTGGTGGTAGTCGCATTCCAGAAGCCAAGCTCTCCTCCCACTACCCATTTTGATGCCCTAATGATTACTTCCATTGCCATGGTAAAAGCCAGTGGAGAAATGGTGCATCCTGCCATTATTCCAACTTCTAGGCATTGCCATGTAGTGCTGAATTCTGAAGTTGAGAAACTAAATTGCAAATCTCCAAAGTAGGCTTTGACTAGATTTGTTATTGTCATTGGTACACTGAAAAATCAAATGCTGCCCAAAGAAGTTCATGTGGCACTGAACCATATGCATTAGCCAAATCCAGGAATGTCACATGGAGCTCCTTCCTCTCCTTTTTAGCTGAGTGAATTTGTTGCCAGATCACATTGATGTGTTCTAAGTATCCTGGGAAACCTGGAATGCCCGCTTTTTGTATTGAAGTGTCAATGAAGCAGTTCTTTAATAGGTAAGTTGACAATCTCTGAGCAATAATGCTGAAGAAAATCTTGCCTTCTACGTTTAATAGGGAAATAGGGCGAAACTGACTGATGCTGCTAGAATCTTTTTCTTTAGGTATAAAGACTCCACCTGCTCGGCGCCATGCTCTTGGTACAACCTGTTTTTCCCATGCTACTTTCATCAGTTTCCACAGGATTCAGTAGAACTCCTGAAGCGCTCTTGTACACTCTGTACGGAACTCCATTAGGCCCTGGAGATGATGAAGCCCTTGCTTTTTCACAGCTTGCTCTACTTCTTTCCACTTAGGTGCACAGTCCTCCATTTGGTATTCTGGTGGATTGATAGGTGGGATGTCTGAAGGAATTGACATAGGCTCCTGCCTTTTTGAATCTGTATCGTTTCCTCCAAATATCTCTCCAACTCAAACTTAGATGCTTTTAGTGTGCCATTCTTCTCACTGGTGAATAACTTCTTTACAAATTTGAATGGGTCTTTATAAAAGTTAGTTCTCGACGCTCCTTCTTTTTGTAGCGTTTCGTAGGCGCTCAGCTCTGCGCAATGTTGCAAGCTTATGTTTTATGACCCCTTGTAAGAGATTGAGTCCCTCCTTCTGACTTTCTTCTGCTCTTCTCCATTGCTTCCTCAGCTGTCTCCTTTCTCTAACTAAGCGTTCAATCTCCTGCTGCCGTCTAGACTTTCCAGGAATAGTTTGTACTTTTTCCTTCCTTTTTTCAACTCCAAACCTCTCGCTTCCATATCGTAGATGATGTCCCCAAATTTATCCAATTTCTTTTCAACTGTTCCACTTAACCTTTCCAATGCAAAGCAGAGATCTGTGTTTACTGTGTCCCATGCAGTTTTCTCACAAGCTCTTGGCCATTTAACTCCAGGCTTGTGCCCGTTGAGGTTCTTTTCTCTCTTACGCTGGTTTGTCTGCCGGGTTCACAAGGATCATTAGGTTCATCACTAACTGTGTCCATGCAAGTCCTCCTCACATCTATGACAGGGGTGCTGATATCCTGCGAACTGTGGTTTGCTTCCTGTCGCTGGATTTCATTCGACTGACTTGACTGACTTCGTAAGAAGTACTGATCAATGCGAGGCCCTTGTCCCTTCTCCCTCAAGCATTTCATTCTCCCTTGATGAATCTTCAAACCCCTGACTGTTGTCGCCTTACTCCAGCCGCAGACACAAACCTGGAGTTCCATGTCTTTGCTAACTGCAGATCTTGAACTAGTCTTTTGTGAAGTACTCTCTATACTCATATCCGTTTCCGTTCCTAAGTCCTTAACCGTGTTGTCCAACGTTGAGCAATACGTTTCAATACCACCAGACCCTTTTTTTTAATCAATTTTCCCCAAATAAAGCAACCTTTATAAATAATGTCATAAACTATTGTTATATGACAGGTGCAAGACTTTACATTGATATGCTGCTTTTTCAATGCTCTAATCCTAAATGATCCTGTTTTATTAGACTATGTGCTATCTGAAATCTAGTAATTGGTTTGATACACTCTAGTTAGTGTGGGCTACACTATAGATATACCATATAGTAAGAAAATAGTGTTGGTACCTTTAGGCTTCCTGATATTACAATCCAGAGTAGAGTGCATAGTATGGAAGCGAGATCTTTGTATCTTTGCATCTGATGTTCTCTTTTGTGCAGGTTACCCCTTTCAGCTGTTACCTCATTAACCTCAGGAACTAATTCTAGCTGGATTTGATTTATGCAGTATTGACACATAAGGCATTTTCTAATGAAGCAGCTATTGCTTTCTAACCTCTGATGACGAAATGCACAGCACATTCAAATCATATTTCCTTTTTTAATAACCTCGGCTTTCCTAATAATGAGAATGTCATTCCCCTTGTGTTGAGTGTTTGAGGCTGAGGAAATGTATCATAGAAGTTCAAGGAAAGCAAAGCTGACCTTTCTTCCTCTTAGGGGATTTCAGCATTGTTTGTTTTCACTCTGTCGGGGAAAATGACAATAGAATTCCCAGAGTGGAATGGGCAACCAGTATGAAGTGTCTTGGAAGTTTTCCTTTATAGATCCATATAGGTTCCATAAACCTGTAATACGATATACCTTATTCCATAAACTTGTAGTAAGGTATATGCTTTCTAAATTGGCATCTTTTAAAAAATGTTTATTTAGGTGAGTGATTATTGGTTTAAAACCAGGAACCCCAAAGGTTTATTAATATCTTTAGAAATACAAAAAGAAACTTGGTGAGCAATGGCATGAAGTCTCATTTAGTATTTCTGAATTTAATACCATTGAGTGTTTAATACTTAAGGAATTATATTAATATCTTTACATGTGTAAGAGGCTTGGTGGTCCGTGTGGTTAAAGAAAGGGGCTTGTTACCAGGAGCTTCCAGGTTCAATCCCAGCTCAGCCACTGACTCACTGTGTGCGACCCTGAGCAAGTCACTGAACCTCCTTGTGCTCATATATCACTAGCTTGAGGCTGCCCAAATGTTCGATGACTGTTTATTCTGACAGTATACTGGAAGAAGTTCTTGGCTATAGATGGCAGTTTGAGATGTAAAACCGAGGTCCTATTGTTACCACTATAACCTTTACAATGTTGACACCCATATAGCACTATTGTTGCTGCTTCTTTTGAAATGGTGTATGAAGAAAAGAGTAGGGGACAGTTTTAGACTTCATAAAGGATTTTTTTTAAGGATTTTTTTAAAGTCTCCACTTAAACAGGAATCAGTTATTGTTCTGAAATATCCTGCCCCTGTTGTTGGAAACAGGGGACTCCCAAACATGAGATGTCCTTCGGATGATAAGTAAAACCAAGGTCCTATTGTAAGTGACTCTGCAGCAGCAGTTGTTGATGCAAAGTTCACCCCCTAGTCTCTGTAAGTCGCTTTGGATAAAAGCTTCTGCTAAATGACTCATTTAATAATAATAATAATAATGAGACTGACTTCCTCCTTTCTCATACAGAGCAAAGACAGCATCCCTTGAAATGTGGGGTAGCAGGGAGGTCAGAGGTATACATGTCAAGCAGCTCACAAACAATGCAGTTGGTTGCACAAATATGCAATTTGATTATGAGCAAGCACCTAATGTTCAGCTGGATATGTGCATGTTGGAACAGTAAAGCTTGGCAGGTATCAACCATGAGAAGAAATTGCCGTTGGATGTTGTTATGGTTAAGGCTGCGATTTTGGCACAGTCATTTTTTGTACATTTCATGGGTGAGGTGTGGCAAAAAAAGCAAGAATTTACAGAAAGGTCACCAAGTAATGTAGTTTTAGCTACATCAGCATACTGAATAACTTTTTTAGATAGTACACCAAAAGCAATAATATAAAGAATATTGCTTTTGACTATTAACAAGTTTAAATGTTACTTTAGAGCACCAAACGTACAAAGATTTTTCCACGATTCTGAAACCGCATGCTGTGAAGAAAGCCTCTGTAGTCGGTCAAATCAAGTGATGCTGTAAGTTTTGTTTATTATTACATATCTTCCAAAAAATTGATTTGATTTCTTTTCCATCAGCATGCATTTTTGTATCCTGATGTTATAAATCAAGATTTACTACACCTTTTTTTTAATATATCTTTATTTTGAAATATGTGTTTCACATAGCTAATAATCTTGAGGCTTGGGCAATCATGTGAATTTGTTTTAACTGTGGGTGAAAATAGGTAATGGTACAGTAGGCAAGCCCATGCATTACTGCTTTCATAAAAAGATTTAAATGCACACTCATGCATTGTTTTGTGTAATACAATGCGCCTAGTGCTCCAAGAACCCTAATGCTTGATGGAAATGGAGCTACCCTTATCATACTGCGTTTTGGCTATTTATTGTGTACTGTGTTTTGACTGCAGTTGTAGATGAAGTTCATGTATTTTAATCCCGTATTGAAATAAATACATTATATTTGGCAGAGCTTAAAATAACTTTTTGTTCTTTTATTTCCAATGTGGAATTTGTAAAACATGGTGGTATATTATTATTCAACCAGTAGCAATTGCTCGGCTTGCATGTATGATAGGATGCATAAGTGGCAGCAGAATTGACATGCTGGACACAAAGAATGTTAGGCTGTATTAAATAAATACGCACGTCCTTAACATAGTTTAATTTGCAGGCGCCAGGCTCCCATTTCGTTTGTCTTGGCTTTAGGCCTCCTGCTCAGTAATGTGAAAATCCCAGACGCTGTCCACATGACAGCCAGTGCTTCACAATTCTGTTTATAATCCTATCAGGCTGGATCTGTGAACAAGATGCAAGGTATGGTTTCTTAATTCTACACATTGATCATGAGAACCAGAACCAGCGGAGTTTATAAATACAGAAGGTCTGTCTGCTATTTGCAGCTCTCGAATCACTCGTTGGATTAAACAAACAAACAAAATCGAGTTGGCAGAGAAAGAGTCAAAGGAAAGGCCTGGGACAGAGGCCTTGCTTGAGTCCTATTTTGGGGACACAGCGTGTCCTTATTGGAAATATACAAAAGTACACTGCGATCGCGAGCTATGATTTCAGGTCTGGTACAGATGGATTTACCATGTCTGAGCTCAAACAGACTTTATGGAGCCTGTAGATAAAAAGGGAGTGTGGTCTGGCAGGGGTGACGCAGCCTGTCAGTGGTTTAAATGACGGATTGGCCACAGAGCAGCAGTCCTATACCCTCCCCAGACTGTTCTGAAATTATTTTTTGGCAAGTGCAATGGAGCAACCTGAAAGCAACCAGGCATTGCAAAGCAGATTCTACCTGGCTTTTCGCAAAGTAGAATTACCATTATGAGGCACATATGTATATTTAAGGTACTGTACAGTATAAAGAGAAACAAATACAGTAACCAGGCAGTTAATATTGGATTATTAGGGTAGTTTTTCAATCCATCGAAACAGACTTTTTAAAAAAACATTCTTTCAATAACTTGCAAGTTAAATTTTGAGAATCACATTCACTCCCATCCAGGGAAATTTAAGATGGAATGGCTATTTTAAAGTTGCCAGCAGTAAAGTTGTAATGATTCCTGATTATGCAAAATGAAATGTCAAAAGGATCCAGAAGCAATAAGGTTAGAGAATTAAAGCTCACCCAGTGCTTTCAGTCATATTCTAAAAATACTACCTTAAACCACTTCTGTGTCAGCTGATGCCACCTTGTATCTATAGTAACAGTGTGCGGTTTGGAAAGGGGTTTGTTTAGACCATTTCTGTTTTAGTGACTTGAGGCTGTGCTGCTCTGTCTGTCTGCAGGAGCTCAGTGGTCCCTGCAAGAGTCAATGTTGTCATCGTGTCAGAGTTATAGATTAGGTTATCTTTTTGATCACAATGACAAAAGATGGATATGTCATCATGAAAGAGTCCCTATGGAGATTTAATATTATTATTATTACACTCAAACCCCAAAAGTGATCAATTCCTGTATATTGCTGCAGCTTTTTCTGTATTTCAGCAAAAATGCAGAAGCAATGGGAATATTGGGGAAAAGCTGCCTCTCCAGCACTGCCCGTTTCATTATTTGTGGGCTTCCAGAGAAGCCTGATTTCAGCATGCCTCAGAGGGCAGTGAGTGTTTCCAAACAGCCCTGGGGGAATGCATTAAAATCTGAATCAACTAGAAAAATGCATTATAGGTGTAGACCCAGCAAGGCTTGGCAGATTCAATTTCTTTACTTCTTGGCCAGAAACTTATAACAGAAAAAAAAAGTTTCTAGGTAGAGTTCATTGGCAGGGATAGCAGTAACACTTAGTGTATTTTTTTTGTTTGTTTTACTGTAGAGTGTCTGTAGTATTTCATGTTGTAATTGCCGGTATTAATATGTATTGGTATGTATACTGTTCAGTGTATACCGGTTTTTGCATTTAAAATGAATATTGAAGGCTTACTGTATGTAAGTAAATGGCTGCCGTGTTATTGTGATGCATGTGTTAAGAGAATGGACTGTAATAAATAGCACACACGGAATGTGTAGAGCACTGAGCTATATAAGGAAAGAATAAGTAATGTCCAATGCCACTTTGAAAGCAGCGGGATGGAATGGAAACATAATATTTAATGTCTCGCAAACTGCATATGCAGGCTGGTCGGTTTGAAGGTTGGCTATCTGAAAAGTAATGCAATGAAACAATGGAATTAAATTTTTGTTGTGATTTGAAAAAATTATCATAGAAAACTGAGTGAACCGGTGCTTTAGTCTTTTAACCTATTCCTAGCATTTCATTGATTTTTGCTTTTTTTATTATTTTTTTTTTTTTACTTTTAAAAGGCAGTTTGGTCCAGTCTATGTTCTTGTTGCACACATTGATATGTAAATCTATTTGTCTAAATTGTGCATAGTTTTCTATGACAATTGTGCATACTTTCAAACTTTACAAGTTTTTTTTTATTTTTTTTACTTAACATTCTACACTTTTGAATAAATGTTTTGCGGCTTTTCTTCTTCTGAATAATTCATCTGAAGGCCTTTAATGCAGTTTCTGCTTTTTTTATGTTTCTTCAGAGGGCTTTTTGTTTCATAATCCCAGCATAATGAAGTTGTCTCCCTCGTGACAGAAAACCATGGTCTGTCTGATAAAATGAATGTTTTGACTTTCTTTCCCAGACACTACCTGCTTATATGGGTGATTGTGACCTGACCTGTGACCTGTGTGAACAGCAGCTTGTCAACAATAATTAGAATGCTTTGTTTTTGAAGCAATCCAGATCGCATTCTCCGACTGCACACCTAATCAGGATTTGCAGTCAAAATGCAGCAGACTTCTTTATGACCCTAACAAACCAGGATCTCCAGCACTGTAGCTTGTGGCAGCGGCTTTGAATAATTATTTTCAAAATTGTCTAATCAAATGGATCGTGGCTTTCACAAAATCTTTTTTTTTTTTTGTAACTGTAACTATTTTGAAAAACTATTATAAAAAAATAAAAAAAAGCAGTGGTGATTTCACAAACATCTAGTTATTCTTAGACTGTGTTTATGCAATGTGCTTATTTTGTTTTATGGCTAGAAGACAGTCACTGTTAAATCATTAATGTTATCAGTTAATTTAAATACAATTTCCAACCTGTGTGCTGCAGTGTCTGCTGTTGCTTGGTTCAGGTTTTCATTTTAATGTGTTTTCTTAGCTTTGATTGGTCTCCTGAAGGTGCAAGGCTGTAGAACAACCCCCTCATTCTTTTTGATCTGCGGGTATGGGGGCTCCCTTTCAGAGGCAATTTTGGCCATGGTGTTATTTACCTGTAAAGCAGGAGGGTGAACGGTATACTAGTGAAGAAAATATATTAGAAGCTTAAGAGCACAAAATAGTGAAGCCAATAAAAGCTCCAAAAATTAGCTTTATTTATTTTCCTTTAAACTGCTAAACAGAGTACTTAAATACGCTCTACAAACATAAAACTCTGCACTCCACACGCAGAGCTGTTCAAGTGGCATGGTTTCTTGTTAAAAACTTTACCAGCCATGCTAGTCCTTTTTTTTTCTGGAAAACCATCGATGCTTCAAAAAACATCCACACAGGGTTAGTTTTGTTTAGAAAAAAAAAACAGCCAAGGAATATTGTGCATATTACAAATTGAGTGTACAGATTGAATTCTAACAGGAAGTTGTGGCAGCATGTTACCACCTTCTTTTACAGCCAAGATAATCCTCATTATTATAAAAAACCTAAACAGCTTTAATGAGTGCTACACTGCTATTTATTTAATGACCTGTGAAACGAACAGCATTGTGCCTATTACCGTTTAACGATAAGTGGTGTGTTATGCATTTGGGGGTGGGATGGGGTGGTATAGAGGCATGTAAATAAATCCTATAGAAAGGAATAATTAGTACACCATGTCAATGCACAATCCACTTGACCACACGTGGATGTCATTTACATCTGTATGCTGTGATATGAAGATACACTAGTATGTGTATGTAGCGTGCTACAAAAAGGGTTTCCCTAAAGATCAAATGTTCTGCCATGTGCTGTAAAACAAGCATATTCCTTTTTTTTTTTCTTCTCAACTGGCATGAGTATAATCAAATATCTAACACAACCTGCTCAGCAGGACGCACAGGCAGCCAGCTGCTTAAGAAGGAAAAAATCCAATTCCCTGATTTTTAGAGGCAGTTTATATTTGTATCCAGTCAGTGTCTTTTAGTTATTGAAAGTGCAGTGTGGTCAGAATGTATAGACTCCAAAGTAGAAGACCAATAACATTATTCCGGTCTCCTTTATGTATATATATATATACACACATAAACATAATTCAAATGTTTCAGCCTATTGAGAGAATAGAATGCATGAGGTGTGCTGTTGTGTGAATGGCTGAAGATCATGACTGGACTTGCTCTCTGGCATTTGTGTAAAAATGATTTCCATGAAGGTTTTGAATGTAAGGACTTAAATAACCGGTTTGAGTGACTGTTTTGTTTATTGTAATTTTAAATATAATTATGGATGACGTAGTTAACAAACAAACAATTTTTTTTTTTTTATTATTATTTATAAGGTGGACACAACTATATAAAATAATTTATTTGTAAATAAAATAATTAGCAAAAGTGATAATATTGATAATATTGTGAAAGACAAACCATACCTAAAAGCAGTATGCAGGAATTACTATATAATGTATTATGAATTTAATGCCAAATATATTTTTGCACCAACCAAAAAAGCAGTTAGAGTTTTCTTTTGGAACTCAGGAAGTTAGATTGTTTGTTGTTTTTTGTTTTTTTTTTGCTCAGATGAGTAAACAGGACAAGCACTGGGAAAACAAAATTCTCCTGAGGTTGTGTTAAAATGGAGCCGCACTTTATAAACTACTATACAAGGAAAATGAAAGCAAGGGTTGTGCAGTGTATTAAATACATATATTAAGACCACTGTATATATCTCTTTAAATTACAGTGTAGTATGTCATGACTTTAGATAAAACCTGACATTTTTAGTTCAGGGCTATAATGACAGCCAAATGAAACCCGGATGACAAAAAGGACAGATAATAGTGAGGACAGCTACAGACAAAAGCTTCTCAAGAGGTTTATTGAAAAAGGTGCAGAGCAGTCGAGGCAAATGCTCCTAGCAGTGAAAGATTACAACCCGTTTTTTCTTTTTTTTAATTTTTTTTTTTCTGACGCTGTGTTGAAAAGTGGACTCGCTATTGTATATTTATTCAGGCATCGATCACAATCAGCCCCCCACCCCCCGGTGCCTTGCCGTTTGTCTGTGGAAGCATTGTAATCTTATTTTTATCAGTTCCTTCCTGTACACCAGACAGTTAAAATAGCACAAGCAGGGGTCAGAAATATCTTAATGGATTGGCTTCTCGGAGATATTGGTGACCAGAAGAAGAGCTTTTTTTGCTGAAACTTCTTCCTGTGATGATAATGGAGATAAGTGATTACTACTGCTTCTAAGAGGAGGGAGAAGGGAGGGGGGCTAAGTCGAATGGAATGTGGGAAGGAGTTGCTCTTTGAAACCTTTGCTGGACTGAACAGGCCATTCAAAATAATTCTAATTGAAGAAAAAACCCTAAAATGCCCTAAAATGGTGTGTTTGAGTTAACCTTAACACTTTTATATTGTTTAATAATTCCTTCCCTTGTATCTCATTAAAAACAAACAATTGCTAATGCAGAGAAAATGAATTAAAACTGTAAGTCAGGTTGACAAACATTTTGGCTGGTATCTTCATCAGTAAGCTTTCACCATGTAGTCCCACTTGCCTGGATATGTATAGACAAAGGACAAAATGACTGCATCATTTCAGATATTTACATCCACATGTACACAGCACGCTAGTAAAGGTGACTTGAGATGTGTAACACATGTGGCTTTTAACTTGAATCATACATTATTCATTATTGCCAGTGGTGCTGCATACATGTTTTAACTGTAAAGTTAAGAAAATAGTCATTTTAAAGGGAAATCATACTGTGGCTATACCTTATACATAATCATGGCTGATGTGGCAGTGTCCCCCAGCTGAATTCAAACCGGGCTGGAAAACCCATTAATTCATTGCAATGAAAATGAAAAATCCACCACTGATGGAATTGATAAGAACCCAATTTGTCTCTCTCTTTCTCAAACTGAGCATGAACTGCAGATCCAGAACTGCATCTCGCAACGCTGCACCAGACCTGCAACTATCAAACGCCTGTACAGCACAAAGACCTAATTTTGCTCTTGAGGCCTGAGCCGTACACTGTGACAAGAACAGTCAAGAATGCAGTCTAATCAGATGCTTTTCTTTTAGCTAAATGTACGTTTTTCGATTAGGGTTTTCATCATGTCACTTAAATGAATTATTTTTCTGCCGGGAAATTAACTTGTCAGACCCCCTTTTTTTTTCGTTCTCATTATTTCCATGAATCAAGTCATGCCTGCCAACAGTTATTTTGGTTTGTCTGGTAACCTAACACCAATATTCCAGGGAAAATAGGCACCAGTGCGACGGCTTCTGAGTGGGGGTAAGCAACAGCGTGCCTTCATAAGCCATTCCTTTCATTTCTGCCACAGGGGTATAGAAGGTAGGTTTGCTTTTATCCCCTCGCCAATCTTTTTATATGAGCGAGTCAAGTTTCAGCAGGCCTTCCTGCTAAAGCCCAAATGATGCTATTTACAAATGACAAAGTTTTCATTCCCATTATTTTTCTGCAGAAGTGGCTCCAGTTCCCTCTTGAAAATGTTGAGCATGTTTTCACATTGTCAGACTTTGCTTCCTGCCATTCAGAATGCTGCATTGTTGCAAAGCCTTCATTGTTTACCCACATTGCACTCTGCGACGTGGTTCTGCGTCCAGCTGAAGGATGTGTTCTTGCAATCTGTCATGCTTCTTGTGGGAACCTTTTTAGAGCAAGTGTTTGATGAAAGGTAAATACATTTAGATTTACTTTGACTTTGACAGGTGTCTGGCAATATTTGAGTCTAAGGAAGTCTTACTTCTTGAGCCTATTCCACATTTTTGTTTAAGATAAAGTATTTTGGGAATAGTAGAGGACAGATGTTTTATGATAATGCTGTAGGAAATATAAAGAAGCTGTGCATTTAAATGTTTCCCTTAAGCAGATGCAACCCAACCCAGGCTTGCAACCCAATTTATTCTGAATAAGTTGTGTTTTTATGAGCTTTTGTGTAGTACAGTAATTATATACAATGCTTCCCAATATAGCCGTCTGTAAGAGCAATCTTTGTACGTGGTGACACAGTTATATGTACTGGTGTGGGGACTCTGTACAGCTGCAGGTTGTGAAATCACAGCTGATACTACTGGAGAGAAGACAACTCTTACTAGTTTTACTGTGATGATGCAAATCAAATTAGCGTACTAATGGTGCTGACGCTCCCCATTCACTTGACCGCAGTAGTTATTGTTCAGCCAATTTAGTATGGTGTCAGCTCAGCATTTGCCCCGTCTCTACTGGGTATCAATGGTCAGCAGTTTATCAAACTGAAGCCACTTGGCTCCTATTACCACAGATTTCAGCGCTGTTAATAAACGGTGAAGGCATGGTCATATATACTGTTTTCTGTCAGGTTGCCCCTCCCCCGGGTGAAATAAAAGTCCTATTAACATGCTCCTCCTCATTGGGCCTGACAGCTTGATCAATTAGACTCCTCTTTAGATGACCTCTGTGCTACCGTGACAAGAAGGTGAGTCTAAAATGAATGCTGCGGTCGTGTAATGGGTTACCCTGAGCTTCTGATTTGTATCTGGCGAAAGCTAGCTCCTTTGCAATGTCTAGGATGGCCGACTGGCATTAAATCATGTGCACGTTTGTGCCTGGCGTAAATAACAATGTATACAATCCAGCTTGCTTCACTTTATACATATTTAATATGTGGTGTTGTGAGGGCTATGAGTAGAGTGTAAGACATGTGAATATTGTTTTTGATGCAATAGACCTATTGACTTGACACCTATGGGCTGTAAATCCTCTTAGATTTTTTTATCACTGCTAAAACATTCCCTGAAAGAAATCACAGTTGCCTTGATCAAGGAGCTCGTCGTAGCCGATCAAACAACGATGTATTCATTGGATAATCTTTATTGATAACTCATTGGCATTCTGCTTTTGAAGAGGTGAGCTTCTGTTGAAGGGAGCTTGCTACCCACATTGGTGTCATTGTGACGTAGGCTGGCAATGTGTCCTGCCGCTGTGCTAGTTAGGGTAGCATTGCAAAAGTGCTGGATAGCACTAAACAAAGCTTGTCCATAAGAACAAGTATGCAGAACCCATCTTTCCATATGACTTTGAAGCCAAATCAATTAACGCAGAAACTTTAGAGGAACGCTGAGGGAAAATCCTGAAGTTATGTGTGTTTAATTTGCAAGAATTACACAAATCTAAATACATATTACATTTTGTTCTATTAAATGCATTACCTTGTAATGTCCCTCAACCTAAAAGGTTAATTAAATGTTGTACTTTTATCTCTGCACACATTCCTACCAGTGAAGCCGAGCATTTCCTGATCTTGAGCTTTACTAATCTTGTGAAACCATTATGTGATTTACATACTCTGTTCCTTAATGTGCCGGCTGTATCATCTCAGCTCAACTTCTAAACTAAGATGCGGTTAATGATTGTTGTTCTTTAGCGTTGTATTCATGTCACTTTTACCACTGGACTACCAGGGCAGTACCTTTTTAAATCTAGCTTTTCCACAGATGTATAGATTCCATTGTAATGAATGGTTTGGTGCTGCCATTTGAGTGCATGCAGGGGTCTCCATTCTGGAACTATGGTATCAAAATAGGGACCTTTTTTTCTGATATATTCTCAGTTGATTGCAATCTGTTATCTTGCAGGCAGCAGTCATAATGATGGTGTGCAACTAAAATGTTAATCGTTCTATCACATTTTCAAACATTTTCTGCAAGGTTAATTTTAGATGCATAGTTTTCAGTGTTTATTAATTATACTAGTTTTTTTTTTTTTATATACACATCAAGCATGTTAGAAGAACATCTTGCCTCTCCTGAAACTGATAAATAAGAACTCAAGGTCATTGCGTAATTATGTTTTTAAAAGAGAAATAGAGATGTACTATTTTACAATGTCATTCTGATCTCCGATCCACTTTGCGCTTGCCAAGTTTTAAGAGGTCCAGGACCCTTAGAATGACACTGCGCTCTTCACATATTCTCGTGCATTTGATGAGAGGTGTGGAAGTGATTTACTGATGCAAAACCTACATTTGAACCAGCAGAAACAGGAGTCTATTCTTCTGTTTTTTGGCAGACACACACTGGTATTTTAACTTAAGTACTGTCTGACGAGCTGGTTGTAAAGAATGTGCAGCACCTTAATGATTACAGGGTCCTTAATTGAACATTGACATTCTGTATGCAAGGCTAAAAGACAGTCGCATCCAGTCATGTGCCACACCAGGGTTAGTTTGCACCGTTATTTCCAATGCAGTTCTCCTTCTAATCAGCTTCAGAAATGATCTATTTTTTTATGTAAACTAGATCTGAATGGATTTTTGTTCTCACATTGCACATAAGCTGCATGCTTATTTAGGTATGGTTCCAATTCAGTGCTTTAGCTTTCACAATGGAATCAGGTAAATAAAACCTGTATTTGGTACAAAGCCCCATCCTATTATGAGGTTTCCCCACCATAAACCATGAATAGTCTAGTCTTCAGCAGGAGTGGCTATAGATTATCCAGAATGCTAGGTACTCTTAGTAGACTTTTGTAAAACATATTTCGTGACTCTTGATTTGGTTTATAATATTTTTGTAGTGTTTGTGAAACTCAAGTCTCATTCAGGGCTGGTTCTTCTGTTTCAGGACACCCTGGTTCAATGGGTGGGGTTTTAACCTTCCGAGAGGTCAGTCTCTATTGGACAAATGGAACCTCATTCCAGAGGGCATTGATATCCTCATGACCCATGGACCTCCACTTGGTAAGACAACTCCTTCAGCACTAACTAAGATGAGGTTAAGTTTTCGGTTTGCTGATTTGAGTGGCGTTTGCCCGTACAACTGGACAGCCTGTTGTCTTGAGAAGAGACATCTTTTCTAGCCTGCTGCACCGATCTATAGAGCTGAAAGAGAAAAATACATACATTCATACATGCACAGGGTGATCTTAATCAGCAGCGTATCACTCTTGGCTAACTAATTCCATATACAGTAATGCAGTTTATGCATAAAAGAGCTCTTTGGTATGGAATCTCAGCATCATCAGTAAAGCTGTTAATTACTAACGCATGTTTGCTCTTTCGCTTCTTTAAACCTTGGTCATAAGTGTAAGTGCACAACAGGAATGCTGTTTTGCGTTATAGAGGCTGGAGCAGTGGTAGTAAAGCCCAGTGAGTTACTGTTGCTCTGGATGAAACCTTATCCCGTGAATATGATGGTATTGATTGAATTTCGTCTCAGGTTTCCGAGACTGGGTTCCAAAGGAATTACAGAGGGTCGGCTGTGTGGAGCTCCTGAACACAGTGCAGAGGCGGGTGAGGCCAAAGCTCCATGTGTTCGGAGGCATCCATGAAGGTGAGTGGGTTTAATTAGGTTTTGTAGGCTACTCCTGAAATTTACAAGGAAGGGCAGAAGCCTTTTTGAGTCAAATTGGGGAGGGATATACAAGAAGAATGAATGTTCACACCAGGCCTGGGGTCATTTTATAATTGCAATTGCAATTACAATTACAGCAGAATTGTTTTCTGAAATTGCAATTACAATTACAATGCTCTTTTGTTCAATACCAGTTGCAATTATGCTGCAGTAATTAAAATGATAATTAGTCATACTAAAAAGTAACATAAACAGCTACACACATGAACATGTTTACTGTATGTATTCTAAATAGCCAAGCACAGCTATACTAAAAGTGGTTGAAAATACAAGAATAATGATGGTATGACAAATTTAAATAAATTCGTAATGGATCAGTGATATGGAAGTACAGTTACACAGGTGTGCCAAGGTTGCAGATTGCAGTGAATTGTGAATTGCTCCGTTTCCATTGCAATTGACACCGGGCCTGCAACAGGTCTTCACTCAATACGCAGAATGTGATATTTTGTAACATTTGTGTTACACATTGGAATGGGTCCTCTCATTTTGTTTTGTTCCTCTTCCCCTGATAGGTTATGGGATAATGACAGACGGTTATACAACATATATAAATGCCTCAACCTGTACAGCCAGTTTTCAGCCAACCAATCCACCAGTCATATTCGACCTCCCAAACCCACAAGGATCCTGAGGGACTAACCTGCATCAGGGAGCGGGCAGGTCTAGAAACTACTTCTTTCAAACAATAAGTCTAATGAATCCTACTAAATGTTTCTTTCCAAATTATTTGGTATTTTGTAAACTGATGGTAATTTAAAAAAAAAAAAAAAAAAAGGTAAAATGTCATGCTGTTGAAAAATGGTTTGGCTCTTAAATGAAGCTTTGTGAATTTGTATACCTGCCATATATATTTTGTTTGCCTTTTGCTAGATAACTTGTTAAATGCAGTTGTAATATGTTAAGTACCCCTTACAGGACGATTAGGCTTTCATTTGGGGGTAAAGATCACTGACATAAACTAGCTGCACATTGTTAAACATGAATTCCCTGTGTCCTTGTTGAAAAATACACTTTTAAAGTCTTGTTATTTATTTATTGCTGGAGGAAATCGGAAATTAATTAGAAATTAGCTTGTGTTTTCAAGTAAAACTCAAAGCGCAAAGTTCATATCCAGAAGAATATGGATGATTCATTTGTCTGTACATGGGGATAATCTTAATTATACTAAACCTAGAGTAGCCTTGGAAGCTGAGATGTGTTTTTCTGTCGCCAC